>MU224853.1:2636074-2683300 GCA_018584345.1 Thuja plicata | reverse complement strand
GGCGCCCAAAACCACATCACAGCCACCTAAGGGAAAGGAAAACATGTCAGAGCGCATGTTATAATCTCTAATAGAGAGACGCACATTGTGACATTTCCCTTTGCAAGGTAAAGTGCCCCCATTGGCAATCATGACTTCAAAGCTAGAGCAGGGATGAACAAAGCAATCAGCCTGTTTGGCTATTTGAGGGTCAATGAAGTTATGAGTGCTACCAGAATCAATGAGTATAGTAAGAGGGATCTTCTTGAAGAAACCCTGGACCCACATGGTTTGTGGGGTAGTCACTCCTACCAAGGCATGGACAGATATCTCTGGTTGAGCTTCTGGTGAAGGAGGTTCAGGCTGTTGAGGCTCAGCCTCATCATCCACTATTTCGTGAGCATCTACATATTCTTCCAGTTTAGGTGGAGAATCCACATCCAAGAGATAGAGCTTTTTCTGAACACATCTATGGCCCCGGGACCATTTCTCATCACAATTATAACAAAGCCCTTTTTCTGGCCTGGCCCGCATCTCTGTTTCAGACAAGTGCTTGATAGGAGTAGTTCTGGGAGCTGGTGTGACTTGAGGGTTGTGAGAACCCGTATTTCTGAATGGAACAAAATTAGATCTGGAATGTTGGAGAGCACTAATCTTGTCTTCCACTAACTTAGCCAACCCAAGGGCTTCCATCATTGTAGTGGGGCAAAACATTTTGACTTCCGAGCGAAGTGCATCCTTCAGACCACTGACGAAACAACTACGGAAGAATTCATCAGACAAGCCCTCTGTGTGATTAGCTAATTTTTCAAACTCTGTATGGTATTCTCTTACAGTGCTTGTTTGGCGTAGTTTAGTGAGTGCTCCTGTGAAGTCATCAAAAGCACTAGGGCCAAAGCGCTCCAAAAGGAGGGTGCACAATTCTGTCCATGTTGGGTCTACATTAGCCTTGATGTACCAACGAAACCATTGAAGAGCTTCATGTTCCAAATGAAAAGATGCAAGAGGGACTTTGTTGTTATCCAAAGTATTATGCAATCTGAAATACTTCTCTGCCCGATAAATCCATCCAGTCAGATCAGTACCATCGAAGCACAGAAAATCAAGCTTCGGTCCACGGAAATTGCTAGAAGAGAACCCAGCGTCTCCATAATGGTTTTGGTTCATGGCTGAATGCTGAAGGTTGAGACCGAGAATTTTTTCATCCAGATCTTGAAGTTTGGTTTTGAGGGATGCAATTTCCTCTTCCATGATTTTTTCTCCTGTACGTGTAACAACCATAAAGCAGTTTTTTTTTTTTTTTTTTTGGCAATTGGTAGAAAATGAGAAATAGTAACTTTTTCAGTTAGGGCAAACTTAGATTTGGGCAAAAATCATATGGGAAATGGGTGTTTGACGAGTGGTTGGAGACTTTCTGAGGAAAAGGGAAAAAGAAAAATGAGGGTTTCAGGGTTGGGGAGGCGGAATGAGGTGAGCAGTCCAAGAGGAACAAGGGAGAAGAATGAGGAATTGAATCTTGTGGCTCAGTTTGGTGGCGATTGGATGAGAAGCGAAAAAGATAGGGCAAACCCTAAAATTTGATAAATGAGAGATTTAGGGCTTTGATATGTAGAATTTGGGGTTGGGTCGTCAAGGAAGGAAGTATGCGGAACGGTATTTCAGGCGTTCTGAGGAACTATGAGAGGAAACGGAAAGAAAGCAAGGAAGCTATGGCTAAAAAAATTCACTCAAATACGGAATAACAAAAAAGAGTTATTGCAATAACAAGAGATAGTAGAATTGAAAGGAACCTGAAGGCCACGACGGAAAAAAATTAGACGTAATTTCCACCCAACGAGCCCAAGAAAGTGCTCTGATACCATATGACAGGAACCTCCTTACAGAAATATGGTGAGAATGCATGAAATAATAGAATATAGAGCAATAGCAGAACTCAGAATGAATCTATTGATCGCGGGCCACTTTGAGGGGGTAACCTCCTTTGAGCAAGCTCAATACAATAAATTCGTCGGTGTCCATCAAAGGCCTCAACCTAATCTTATATACTAAGTATGATCTAGAAAAGTAATACTACCTATGCATGTGGGATAATAAAATATACTCACAGGATGACTTACAAAGCATATGCGTCCGACAACACTACACTAACAAAATAAACAGAAGGAACACACAGGTTCCTAACAATGCACAGCATTACCGATGAGCAAAGTCATAGTTTTTCCCTATGAGCAAAGAACAAAGTAACCTGATGGACAGAATTATAGTGTTGCCCGACGTACAGAGATCCTGAAGATAATTGAAGTCACACCAATGGAATAGTCAGTTAAATAGTCAGTTATCACCAATGACTAACTGAAGTATTGACCGACATAACAAAGAGTTTAGAAATGATAAAATGCTTAGTTTTCAAGAGCTAAAAATAGACTTAACTGATACTTATCTTTTTTTTAATCGACAAGATAAAACTGAGGATAAATAAAGGACTTAAAATTGCTTTGTCTAGTTGGCAAGAAGATCTCTTTGATATTAAACTGGATTTTTTCTTTAAATCTAATTGGCAAGAATTGTTGATCACGCCAAGATCAAGAAAGCAAAGAAATGGTGAATCATGTCTATAAAGAGACAACCCAATTCATTATGAATTTAGGGGTGAAGAAAAGGGAGAAAAGAGAATATATGTTGAAGAGATTCTGAAGATGAAGAAAGTCTTCATTCAGACCTGATCAACAAGATGAGGAAAGAGCTAGATTCTGCAGACACTAAAAAATAGTGAAACAACATCACAGAGTAGAACAATGTGGAGCAAAGGTATTGAATTGATTATATTGATTAGAGAGGTAATGCACTTACAATAGATCTAAAAATCTACAATTCAAGTTGTATGTGTGAACATATCACTTTACTATTTCAGTTTAACCATTGAAGCATCAAGTCTCTTAACCGAGCAGGACTTAAAAGTCTTTTTTAATTGAGATACATCCCAAGGAGTATCAAAAATTTTGATCATAGAAAGTAGCATTGGATATGCCTGATACCTATTGATAGGCCAAGTGAGTGTTTGATCAAGGATGGTAGCATTAGATGCCAGATACTAAGTGAAAAACTATCTTTTAAATCTTCTAACAAGGTCACACTTGACAGTGTGTTTTGTAACCTTTAATAGGGTTGGCTCTTAACCAAGCTCACTTCAGAAGAGTGAATTTGGGGTACCGGTCCAAGTGGTTTTTCCCTAAACAGGTTTTCCACATTAAAAATCTATGTTATGTGTTTATGTTTGATTACTTTATTGTTTTGCATTTCACATAAGTTATTTTGGATTGATCGGTATACACTAGTTATTTACTGTGTTTCAGTAAAAAGAAATACTTCTTATGGGTAAACATACAGAAGAAGGTTTTACAAAGCATTCTGACAAGTAGTAATTTGATATAAGTATTCCAAGGCATTCATCTTGTAGGACTGAGTATAACTAGAGGCTCAAAAGTGGTAATAAGTTTTAAAGGGTCACTTATTTCTAATTTTTGAGGTCACTTATTTCTAATTTTTGAGGTCATCAATCTTTGTTGTTCGATCTTCATTGAATTTTCATAACCGTTTGATCAAAATAACAAACTTTATCTTTTACCTCAAAATCAACAATTACCAGCTCAGCATTTAGGTCAGCCTCGGTTTGATTAAATTGCTCGGTCAATGCCATGTTGTGATAAACATAAAGTTTTTCCATTAGTATGCAATGATAAAACAAGTTTTTTAAACCATCGGTTACACTACATCGAAAGTCAAGTTTTCAATTCAAACCAAAAATGCTAAGAAAGGAGAAAACCAATGACACAGTTTTGCAATGTAAACCAAAAGTGCAACCCAAAGATGTTAAAGTGGAACCTGACAGGAGTAAACCGACAGAGGAACCCGATGAGTAGAATATAGTGCAAACTGAGAGAGCAAAAATAGAGCAACCTAATGGACAGTTCAATAAAGGAACATTTAAAGACAATCAAACTGATTTCAGAGTAAACCGAGCATCAGACACTGAAATTCAGTTACATCCTGAGAAAATTGGATATGACTTCCACGTCAGATAAAATAGATATATTCTATTTATAGAGTCTTGATTCTTTTTAAAACCATTACTTTAGGGACAAGAAACATTATTGTAATTGTTTTAATCAGTCTAACTGATTAAAAACATGCATACTAGGAGATCTAGGTCAAGTTGTAAACCTTTGATCATAGAGTTAGTTTTGTAATATGTGAAACTTAATTAGGTCAATCTATCTTATAAATAGATTTTGTAATCATTCATTATGATGGAAGAGAGGATGAATGTATCCAACGAGCACATCTATGGTTAGAATGAAAGTTTCAAGAAGAAAAACAACAAAAGATGAATTTGGTTATCAAGAACCAACAATAGAGGCTATTGAGAAATAGAGGTATTAATCAATCACATTGGGTGATACATTCATACATGTGAATTATAATGGATCTGTAATCAAAAATAGTTAGATTGCATACACTTGGGTTAATGAGTATTTTTCTCTGCATTCTAACAAGTGTAGCATATAGAAGAAATCCTTTCAAGGAAGGTAGATTTAGCAATCCTATTGTAAATCTCTTAACTGAGTGCACAATAAATGATGTTGCTAAAGCTCTTACAAAGAAGACCTTAACCATTCTCCACATAATACTCCTAATAGGGTAGATCATCAGAAGTGATCAAATTGTAAGCCTTAATCAGCCCCTTCCAATCTGAATATAGTGAAGTTTTTGTGGGTGTGATCCCCACCGTAGTTTTTACCTTCTAACAAGGGTTTTCTGCATTACCATATCTTGTGTTATGAGTCAATTACTTTCATGAATGTTTCTATGAATGTTTACATGGTTTTTAAAGTTTAAGAATTGATATATATTATACAAAGATAGTATTGAACAGATGGTTGGTTATACAATTGATTACACAATGGATAAAGGTTAAAAGAGATAAAAGTTTTAGAGGTATTGATTCACCCCTCCCCTCTCAGTACACAATTCCCATTATTTCCAACATGTTGTGTTGGTGATCCCTATCTCGGTTATCACTATGCTCTGTATACACTATGTTTTTCTCGGTGTTCACTGTCTCTCAGTGTATACATAACTCTTTATTTACCGACCACATAAACGTTGTTTGTTCTAGATATTCAATCCATAACAAATATTTTTCACCATAATGATACTCAAATAAGTTGACATCATTAACAATATATTAGCTGATAATGTTTATCATCACATCTGTAACTTGGTTGACTATCAACTGATGAACTATAACTGATTGAATGTTTGAAGATGTTAATTTGATGATCACCAAGCTACTGAAAGTTAATGCAAGACATTAAATTAGTTAATGGATTGTATTGCATTGATTTCAACTTGATATAATCTGATTGGTTATATACAAAGTGTCAAAGACTTCAGAAAATTAGAATGATAAAGGTTATGCTTTCAGTAATGCATAAAAGATCAGCATTCACTAAGTGACTACAAACACTGACGTGCAGTGCACCCCAATGGACAAAGAAACCCAAAAGGAAAGTCACAATGATGCCCAAGAAAGAAATCCAGCAAGCATTACCAACAAGAAGAATTACAAGAATTACCGATGAGAAGAACTTCGCAGTGATGTCTGACGGACAGAAAACCCTGACGGACATACAACCCCGACAAAGATGTCTGAGGAGAACTGAAGTGTTGACCAAAGCTAACTAAGATTTAAAAAAACAAAAAGAACTGAAGTTCATAAATGACAAAAGACTTAGATGGAAAGAGCTAAAGAAGGAGTTAAGTGATTGTTAATATTATTTTCCTCAACAAGTTAAAAATGGAGATAAGAGAAATATTTAAAGTTGTTTTATTTTAGTTGTCAAATAGAAATCTAAAGGATAAAACTAAAGTAAATATTTAAAGCGATATTGGCTAAAATTGTGAATCATGCCAAGAAAAAGAAAGTCAAGAACTAAGAAATGGTGATATCATATCTATAAAGAGACAAGCTAATTCATTGTGAATTAGGAGTGAATCGAGAAGAAGGATGCTGGAGAGAAAATAGTGAAGAACAACTTCATACAGTCCTAATCAATCAAGCTAATGAAAGAGCTAAATATTTATGCGGACACCGAGCAATAGAGAAGCATAGCATCACTGAGTACAAATAAGTGGAGCAAAGGTATTGAAAATATACATTGATCAGAAAGGTATTATGAGCTTATAATAGATCTAAAAATCTACAAGTCTAAGTTGTATGTATGAATAGGTCATTTACTGTTTCAATTTAACCATTGGATCAGAAATTCTCTTAACTGAGAAGTACTTAACAATCCTTTCTATATTGAAATACATCCCAAGGAGAATCAAAAATTTTGATCACGAAGATAGCATGAGATTCCAGATACCATTTGACAAACTACAGTGGGTTTGGTCATAAAAGGTAGCATAGAGATTCCCAATATCAAGTGACAAACTATTCTATTTAAATACTCTAACAAGGTCACGCCTAACAGTGTTTTTGTAACCTTTAACATGGTTGGCTCTTCACCGAGCTCACTTTAGAAGAGTGAAAATTTTGGGTTACCGGTCCCAAGTGGTTTTTCCCTTAACAGGGTTTCCACATTAAAAATCCAAGTGTCAATGTGTTTATGAGTCATTACTTTAGTTTTTTGCATTACACATAACTAATCTAGATTGAACGGTATACACTAAGTTATTTACTACATTTTGGTAAATGAAAGACTGCTAATTTGTAAACAGTAAGAATAAGGTTTAACAGTGAACTTCGAGCAGTAGTTATTTGTTGAGTCTATTTGAAGGCATTCATCTTGTAGGACAGAAGATAATTAGAGGCTTATAATTGTGGTAATAAGTTTTTTGGGTTCATATTATTGCAATATTATTGAGGCCACTAATTCACCCTCCCCCCCCCCCTCTCAGTTATTCTAACAATTGGTATCAAAGCTTGTGTGCTTAGAAAGAGAGTTTAACAGCTCAAGAAAAAAATCACAAGTTGAGAAAATGAGATGTCGCCAAGTTGAACAAGGACAACTTTGCATCATGGAAAAGCAGGATAAGACTCCACCTATTAGGTATTGGAAATGATGTTGTTCAATACTTAGATACTAAATTTTTGTTACCTATAAGACCTCACACACTTGAGCAATTAAGAGAAAAGCATGAGCATAATTGCATGATGACAGAACTTGCATCCTCTCTCTCTGGTTCTGATTTTGAAGATGTCAAAAACTGCACCTCTACAAAGAAAATGTGGGATAAATTAAAGCTGGTACATGGAGGAGATGCTAATGTACTAAGAGCTAAGGTAGAAAGCCTAAGAGGTAAATTTGATGACCTAAGAATGAGAGAAGGAGAAAATATAACTCAGTACAGCTGTAGAATAAAAGAAGTAGTCAATGCTATCCGAGGAGTTGGAGGCATACTTGAAGAAGAGACAGTGGTAAGTAAAATCCTAAGAACCTTACTGCCTGTATATGCTATTAGAGTATTTTCTATACAAGAAATGAGAGCAGTAGAAAATAATAATGTCACTCTAGATATCTTGGTTGGTAGAATGATTTCATTTGAGGTGAATAACTTTGATAATAGTGTCTTACCATCTATTGAGTCTACATTCAAACCTTCTTTGAAAATAAGTAAGTCAAGTCATAGACACGTTATTAGAAATAATAGTGAAAGTGATAGTGATGACCAAGATCTTGATGAGATTGAAGCACTAATGGATAGAAGATTACAGAGATTCAAAGGTTGATACAAAGGTAAATTACCACTTGTATTTTTTAATTGTAAAGAGATTGGACACTTTACTGCAAGATGTCCTAACAAAGGAAAAGATGACAGAAGTAATGATAGATCATATGAAAAGAAGTTTGATAGAAGTGACAATAGAGATTACTGAAGAAACTGACAATATGACAGAAGAGATACCCAAAACTAAAAGGACAAAGGGAAGAAATCTTATTATCTAGCTGATAATAGAGATGGAGATATTAACACCAAATCTGATGAAGACATTGAGATGGTATTTGTGGCCATGAAGGATGATTCAGATGAAGAAGAAAGGTATGTAGAGACTACACTCATATCTAAGGTTAGTAAGAATGATGTCTCGATTATAGATAGTGGCTGCACTCACCACATGACCGGTGATAAACAAAAGTTTGAGACTTTTGAGTACTATAATGGTGGATCAGTAAGAATGGGTAATGACACACCTTGTCCAGTTGAAGGTAAAGGAACTATAATTTTGAACAACTTGATCAAATGTGAAAATGCATACTAGATAAAAGGACTTAATTATAATTTTTTGAGTGTTTCACAACTGAATAATAAAGGTCACCGAGTAGCATTTGAGAAAAATAAGGCAAAGATCTTCAATGAAACAGGAAGGTTGATCGGAACTGGTAAATAGATAAAAGGTGACCTTTTCTATCTTGATGATATAAACACTACTTTTTTATGGCTAAAAATGAAGACATATGGTTGTGGCATAAGAGAATATGTCATGTGGATTTTGACAACATGATAAAGATAAGCAATAAAAGTAAAGTAAGAGGCTTACTGAGCATGACAAATCCCGAGCATATCATATGTAAGAATTGTCAAAAAGGTAAGATGACAAAGTCTAGTTTCAAGAGAAAAGACCATACATCTAATGCAATTCTAGAATTAGTCCATACTGATCTATGTGGACCTATGAGGACAAAGAGTTACTATGGAGATAGATATTTCATTCTCTTTGTAGATGATTATTCTAGAATGATGACAGTTATGTTTCTAAAAGAAAAAATCAGAAGCATTCAAGATGTTTAAATGGTATAAAGCTATGGTAGAAAAAAAAGTGGTAAGGAATTGAAATTCTTAAGATCATATAGAGGAGGGAAATTAGTTTCTGATGAGTTCACTAATTATTGCAATAAGCATGGAATTAAAGGACACATTTCTGCACCAAGAACACCACAACAAAATGGAATTGTTGAAAGGAGAAACATATCAATTGTTGATTGTACAAGAACACTGATGATTGAGAAAATAATCACTCAAATATTATGGAGAGAAGCTATCAATATTGTTGTCTACACATTAAATAGAGTACAATTGAAGAAAGACACCCTATGAACTTTGGTATGGTTACACACCCAATGTAAGTTACTTTAGAATCTTTGATAGTCATTGTTATATTTTAAAAGATGATAGAAATGGAAATCTTGACTCCAAAAGTGATGAAGGTATCTTTCTAGGGTATTCCACCAAGAGAAAGGCTTATAAATGTCTTAACAAGTCCTCTAACAAAATTATTGAAAGTGCAAATATCAGAATAGATGAATATGTAGAGAAAAATGATGAGGAAAGAAAAAGAGAACTAGAAGAATACAATAGGTTTGTTTACACTGAAGAACTTGACGCTCTACCCAAGCAACAGTGTATCACTCTAGAGCAACATAACATTGCACCCGAGCATCAGGCTACAATTACCAAAAATCAGGAAAATCTTCAAGATCATGTTTTGACCGATGGAGATCAGAATGAAGGTTAAGAAGATGATCAAAATGATGGATAAAGAGATGAACTGAAACTTTCCAAGTATGTCAGAAGACATCATCCACAGAATCAGATCATAGAAGACAAGAAGGCTAGAATAAGAACAACAAGTAAGTCACTAAACACTAGATGTTTACTTTTTGATTTTGAGCCTAAATCTATTTATATTGCACTGGAAAATGAATGAAGAGATAAAACAGATTGAGAAGAACAGTATATGGACACTAGTATCGAGACCAGCTGACAAGAATGTCATCAGAACCAAATGGATATTCAGAAACAAGCTGAATGAGAATGGAGAAGTCACAAGGAATAAAGCAAGATTAGTATGCAAGGGGTATGCACAAGAAGAAGGTATTGATTATGGTGAAACCTTTGCACCTGTTTCTAGAAGGAGCAATAATCTTACTTGCTTATGCTGCATTCAAAGGATTCAAGGTATACCATATGAATGTCAAATTTGCATTCCTAAATGGAGTACTGGAAGAAGAGGTATACATTAAACAACCAGAAGGGTTTGTTGATCCAAACAAGATAAACATGGTATGTAGACTAAATAAAGCCTTGTATGGATTGAAATAAGCACCTAGACCCTGGTATGAAATACTTTACTCCTATCTCCTAAGCATTGAATTTTTAAGAACAAGTGAAAATAGAAATTTGTACTTAAAAGAAGATACTGAAGGTAATATTCTGATTGCTGAAATATTTGTTGATGATATCATATTTGGGGGAAATGAAATGTTATTTAAATCCTTTGCTAATGAAATGATCAAATAATTTGAGATGTTGATGTTTGGGGAGATCAAATTATTTCTTGGTGTACAAATCCTTCAACAAGATGCAGGCATATATATCACTCAGTCAAAATACATCAAGGAAGTGTTTAAGATATTCAAGATGGAAGATTCCAAGCCATTTGGAACACCTATGGAAACTGGATGTAAGCTGGAAAAAGAAGACAAATCAAATGAGATAAATAAGTCCTTATATAGATCACTGATTGGAAAACTAATGTATGTTGTTCAAACCAGACCAGATATAGCACATGTAGTTAGAATAGTTGTAATATTCTCTACTAATCCCAAAGAATCCCACATGATTTCTTTCAAGAGAATCCTGAGATATCTAAAGAACACCGAGGAATATGGCTTATGGTATAAAAGATAAGGCAAATTTGAGCTTCAAGTCTATAAAAATGTTGATTGGGCTAGAAACTTAGATGACCAAAAGATCACAACTAGAGGAGCATTCTTCATTGGTGACAGACTTGTCACATGGATCAGCAAGAAGCAAGGATGCATCTCACAGTCTACTGCAGAAGAAGAATATGTGATTGCTACTGCAAATTGCTCTAACATTGCCTGGATCAAATAGTTACTGGAAGGTATGAATATGAAAATTATTGAACCAGTGATTATCTATTGTGATAATACCAATGCAATTAACATTTCTAAGAATCCAGTCATGGATGCTAAGACTAAGCATATTTCTATCAAGTATCATTACTTAAGAGAACAAGTGCAAGAAAAAGAGGTGATACTAGAATATGTTCAATCCAAGGAACAATTGGCTAACATATTCACCAAGCCATAGACTAAAGATACATTTGAGTACCTGAGAAATAGACTAGGGTTCTGACCCTTATCTATTGGTCAATAAGCTGACTAGGAGGCTGCATTAGCACACACATAATTAGAAGATCATTCATGTTGATGCAAGTATAGAGATGGAATGCAAAGATACATTAGTACACAGAAAGGTACATATCTACACTTAAAAATAGAGTCACTCTATTGCTAATGGATAGGGAATTTCAAGGAGTATATTATAAAAAGGTGAAAGTATATAACTTTGGCATAATCAAAGTTTACTTTGGCATTGTTGTCAAAGGGAGAGAAGTTCCTGAGAAGTTCCTAAGGATTTGAAGGGAGAGATTATCATTATCCAAAGGCAGATAATATCTGGAATATCCAAAGGGAGAGATTACATATGAAATATCCATCATGACTATCACAAGGGAGAGAAGATATCAGATGTAACCTATAAGGGATAAATATATCAAAAGGGAAAGATGACTTATTGTTGTCAAAGGAAAAAGAGATGATCAATTAGAGGAACAGTCAAAGGGAGAGACAACATCATAAAAATAATCAGAAGCTGCTACATCTATCTAGTGAAGGGATTGAATATTGAAGAAGGCACTCTGCACAAAACAAATATAATCTATATGAGCTTACCGAGAGCTAGACATTTGTATTGGTTATAGAATAATAAGATTGGTAGATTTATGATCTACAACTGTTATATTTCATATTGTATTAGAAATAATATAGTGTGATAATTTAGTGTGTTTATATCAATGCCAAAGGGAGAGATTGATGATTTATAACTGATTGAATTTTTTAAGATGTTAAGTTGAAGATCACCAAGCTACCAAAAGTTAATCGAAGACATTAAATCAGTTAATGGATTGTATTGTCATTAATGTCAAATTGATATAATATGACTGGTTATATACAAAGTTTCAAAGACTTCAGAGAATCAAAATGATAAAGGTTATGCTTTCAGTAATGAATAAAAGATCAGCATTCACTAACTGACTACAAAAACCAATGGGAAGTGCACCCCGACGGACAGAGAAACTCGAAAGGAAAGTCACAATGATGCCTGAGCAAGAAACCTGAAAAGCATTATAGATGAGAAGAATTACAAGAATTACCAATGAGAAGAACTTCACAGTGATGCCCAAATGACAGACAATCCTGATGGACAGACAACCCTGATGGAGATGCCCGAGGAGAACTGAAGTGTTGACCGAAGCTAGCTAAGAGTTAAAACATCAAAAGGAACTTAAGTTTAGAAATGGAAAAAGACTTAGCTGGAAAGAGATAAAGAAGGAGTTAATTGGTTGTTAATATTTTTTTCATCGACAAATTAAAGCCAGAGATAAAAGAAAGATTTAAATCTATTTTATTCCAGTTGTCAAAGAAAAATATACGAGATAAAACTGAAGTAAAGCTTTAAAGCAAGATTGGCTAAAATTGTGGATCACGCCAAGAACAAGAAAGTCAAGAACTAAGAAATGGTGATATCATGTCTATAAAGAGACAACATAATTCATTGTGAATTAGGGGTGAATAGAGAATAAGGATGTTGGAGAGAAACTGGTGAAGAACAACTTCATACAGTCCCGGTCAATCAAGCTAAGGAAAGAGATAAATATTTCTACAGACACAGAGCAACAGAGAAGCACATCATCACCGAGAAGAAAGAAGTGGAGAAAAGGTATTGAAAAGATACATTGATCAGAAAGGTATTATGAGCTTACAATAGATCTGAAAATCTCCAAGTCTAAGTTGTATGTATGAACAAATCATTTACTATTTCAATTTAACCATTGGATCAGAATGTCTTTTAACCAAGCATGACTTAACAATCCTTTCTATATTGAGATACATCCCAAGGAGTATCAAAATTTTTTATCATGAAGATAGCATGACATGCCAAATACCATTTGACAAACTACACTGGGTTTGGTCATAAAAGGTAGCATAGAGATGCCTGATATCAAGTGACAAACTATTCTATTTAAATCCTCTAACAAGGTCACACCTAAGAGTGTGTTTTTAACCTTTAACAGGGTTGTCTCTTCACCGAGCTCACTTGGGAAGAGTGAAAATTTTGGGTTACCGATCCCAAGTGTTTCCACGTTAAAAATCCATGTGTCAATGTGTTTATGACTCATTATTTTAGTGTTTTGTATTACACAACTAATCTGGATTGATCGGTATACACTAAGTTATTTACTGCATTTCGATAAATGAAAGACTGTTAATCGGTAAACAGTAAGAATAAGGTTTAATAGTGAACTCCAAGCAGTAGTTATTTGTTGAGTCTATTTGAAGGCATTCATCTTGTAGCACTGAATATAACTAGAGGCTTATAATTGTGGTAATAAGTTTTTTGGGTTCATATTATTGGAATATTATTGAGGCCACTGATTCACCCCCCTGCCCCTCTCAATTATTCTAACATCAACAAATGACTTCAAACATACAATCAGTTGTATTTCATCTGGCTCTTCTTAGATAGGTTACATCAAATATAGAGCTTGAGTTGTGGGAAGAAGCTTTAAGGGACTATGAAATTATTAGGAGGGAAGTACCGGGAGATAAATAATTTTTGTGGTGAGAAAATAAACAATATGAAGTTTGGAGGGAAATTTGAGCTTTATAATAATGATCAATATAAAGAAGTCATTAGCTTGTTGGGTCAAGAAGTAGTTATTTTCAAATTAAAATCAAATGATCAATGCAAGAGAATCCTGCCATTTATTGATTGGCTATGTGGAAGACACTCATCTATCAACTTTCTTGAGGTGTACATTGAAGAAAATCCAACATCAAAAAATTCAGAGAGCATAAGCTTTGTACCCACATTCAAGATTTACAAGAATGGTGTCAAATTCAAAAAAAAAAGCCCAAGCCAGAAAGATCTAGAGAATTTGATGAAATATTATATCTAGGAGGATGTAGTCTTATCTACAACCATTTCCATAGCATTCACACATTCACTTATGATACACCTATATACAAATAAAGTAGATTTAGTCCATTTAGAAGAGTAATTCATGGATTTTTCTCAAATACTTTTTAGCCTCATTTTGTTTTCCATTAAAATTTAATGTTTTGAAATAGAATTTTTCCTATTATGTATTTGTGTAGTTCTGATGGTGATAAAAGAAAAATAGGAGATCATAGAGGAAGATTACCTCAATCAAGTGCATTTGCATTTCAACTTTTTTATGCCTATTACACATTGGCTATGAGTTCTAATCACTTTAGCAGTATATTTTGTTTAGTCACTCTCACAAAAAAGTTATAAATTATGGTATGAATTTGTGGGGCGATTGAGAATTTTATGTCTTGTATAGAGAGGATGAGACACAATAGAACAAATATAAGGTTTAGTTATAAATTTATTAATGTATATACTTCGATATGACATACATTGGAAGTCATAATTGTAAGGAAGCAAAGGTGTATGGAAACGCTTCCTACACTAATCTTGAGAGGATAATCATGCAAATTTCAACATAACTATAATAGAGATTTCAACAAACATATTAGAGTAGAAAAAAAATAACAATAAACACGTAACACAATGATTATCATGGGGAAAACCCTTATGGGAAAAAAACCCACACTCTAAAACCCTTATAATGTATTCTCAAATCAACAAAATATTACAACACACTTACAATGCAAGTTCTTACAAGAGTTTCACCTCAACTCAAGCTTGGAGGAACTTCAATAGTATCCTTATAGCACCCTATCTTGAAAACAAAACTCAATGCTCAAAATCCTCCTCAAGCCCTCATTTTATAGGATTCTCACAACTTGGAAACTAATTGTGGTTTTCAAAACCATGAGTAAAACCTCCATGACAAGTGTTGCCCATCCTTGACAATTGTTCTCCAAGATAGGAAAAATCTAGGTTACAATTAGTCTCTCACGTCCAAAGTCTTATCCCATATTTTTGACCTTTATAGTTTTCATGAAATTTGTCATAGAATCTGTAAAAATGGCCCTCCTATATTATACTATGGATAGGGCATCATTTGAAAACTAATTTTCCCTTTTCCAAGGCATCAACACATAGGAAAAATTCCAACTACTTTTAGAACTATTTACAAGGTTGAGACACATGTTTTCTCAAAATTCTCCCACTTTTTGAATACCTTGCAAGAGTCATGGGATCCATACTATCATGGACTTTATTGCTAGTGGTCGAAAGGGTCATAGACTTCGAACACCATCTGAACTTATTTGTGCTAATGGGCTTAGTTAATGAAAAAGAAACATTCACCAAAGTTTCTACCTTATCCAGCTTTACCTTTCCATCCTTGATGATATCTCTCACAAAATGATAGTGTACATCAATGTGCTTGGTTCTGGCATGAAATTTCAGATTCTTCACTAGGCAGATCGCACTCTGACTATCTTTATAAATTGTCATTGCACCTTGTTTGAAATGTATATCTAAACACAATCTCTTGAGACAAATGGCTTCCTTGCAGGCATGAGTAGTTGTCATATACTATGCCTCTATAGTGTACAAAGTGACCACAACTTATCACTTTCTCATCCAATTGATTGCACAACCAAATAATGTAAAGACATATACACTGGTCGATCTTCTTTTATCAACATCACCAGCCTATTCTGAATCCACACAGCCCTGAAATATCCAAGGAATGATCATTTCTTGTTCCATGAAAACATATAGAGTACTCTAAGGTACCCCACAAGTATTTGAAAACTCTTTTATAACATACCTATGTGTTATTCCTGGATTAGACATGTAACAAGAAAGAAATACCACTACTTGGGCAATATCTGGTCTTGTATAAACCATAATATAAATCAAACTTCTAATGGCACTCTGGTATGGCACTTGACTCATTTATTCCATCTCTAATGGGGATGTGGTACATTTTGAAATAGAAAGCTTCAATCCCATTGCAACAAGAACACACAATGGTCTAGGATCTTGCATATTGAATCTTCTCAGTATAGTACTAACATACTTACTTTGGCCTAGCCAAAGCTTTCTATTTTTCCTATCTTTTATAATCTCCATCCACAGAATGTGTCTTGCTACACCAATATCTTTCATTTAAAACTTTGTTGAGAGCTAAGATTTTAATTCGGCAATCAAACCTTTTTCCTTTGCCAATAAACATGTCATCAACATACAAGGCAATAACTAGGAAATGATCACCATCAAATTTGGACCGCACAAATCCCAAACTCAATGCATATATTTCAAACTTTTAGTACCACATCCTAGGACTCTATTTTAAACCATACAAGGATTTATTCAACTTACAGACCAAATGACTTTTAGCTTTTACCACATAGTGCTATGGTTGTGTCATAGAAATTTCTTCCTCCAAATCTCCATGAAGGAAAGTTGTCTTCAAATTAATTTTATCAATCTCTAGATCATAAGTTGTTGCAATATAAAGAAAAAAATGAATGGATATCATTTTGGCTATAGGAGAAAAAATTTCACTATAATCTACTCCCTCAAACTGGGAGAAACCTGTTACACCCAATCACACTTTTTACTTCTCAATGCTTCCATCCAAACCTATCTTCTTTTTGAACATCCATTTACAACCAATAGGCTTATGTCCTTCAAAAAATGGTACAAGATCCCATGTATCATTCATTTTAAGAGTTTTAATCTCTTCATGCATAGCTATTTTCCAGGACTTTGAATTATTCATACCAAGAGCCTCTTCTATAGATCTCGGTTCATCAATATTAGCATTCAAAGTAGATATGTATCTCCAATCATCAAGAGAATATCCATTCCTTTCAAGTGGTTTCCTCTGTCTAGTAGACCTTCAAACAATTACAAGTTCAGGTTCCTCTTCTTCCTCTGATGATTCAGAGCTTGTACATCTCTCCTCAACTTCCTGTATTTATAGGGGCCTCAATTCAACATTCTCTGGTGTAGTAAGTATTTTAATCACATCTTTATTTTCTTCTATTTGTTCTAGTTGCACTGAAATAGGAGAAGGCTTATTTTCTCTAAAAATAACACTTCTAGAATAAAATTTCTTTTGTGCAACAGGATCCCAATTCTTGTATCCTTTCACACTATAACTGTATCCTATGAATATACATTTAACATATTTGTTATCCAATTTTGACCACTTCTCCTTTGGCACATGAGCATATGCCTCACAACCAAAAACTCTCAAATGTCTAAGTGAAGGTTTGTGGCCCGACCACGCTTCCATTGTTTTCTTACCAACAAGATTTAATGTAAGAGACCTATTTATTAAGTAGAATGAAGTGGCTACAACTTCAACCCAAAACTTTAATTCTATTCCAGCACCACTTAGCATACTCCTAACCTTCTCCATCAAGGTCTTGTTCATTCAACTGCAACTCCATTCTGTTGTGGAGAATACAAAGTTTTCTTCTATCTCTTAATACCACAATATTTACAAGATGTGTCAAAATTATTAGAGCAATATTCACCACCATTATCTATCCTTAAGCATTTTATCTTATTTTGAGTCTACAACTCAATTTTTGTTTTAAATTCTTTGAAATGACTGAAAACTTCAGCTTTACTCTTAAGAAAATAAACCCATATTCTTCTACTGAAATCATCGATGAAAGAAACATAATAAACTAATTCACCAATAGAAGGAACATCAACTAGAGAAAATACATCTAAATGGATTAGATCCAAAGAACATGAAGACTTATGAGAACTCAAGTAAAACTAAATGTGGTTTTATTTTCCATAAATACAATGCTCACAAAAATCAAAATCAAGATTGTAATTATTCAACCCATCAAAAAGGTTCTTATTTTTCAAGGCCCATAGACCCTTCTCACCTATGTCGTCGAATCTCTAGTGCCATAACATTATGCTTTCTGTAGGCAACTTTGATTCACTAGATAGAGAACCCTTGGGTACTCAAAATCCATGACTATTTTCTGAAAGAGAAACCCTCTCCTTTTCCAAAGGAGTAGTCTTTGTCACATCTTATCAGAAGTGCTATTTCACTCAGTTATGCATGTATCAAGCTGGTACAATGTACCCAATCTGCTTCCTCTTTCTATCACCATAGAACCTCTCATCATTTTCACACCTTCTTAAAAAAATTGTACATGCACATCGACATTTATTAGTTTTCTAATAGATAACAAATTTCTTGCTAGTCTCAAGATATGCAAGACAAAACCAAATCATTTAACTCTACCATCAAAAAAATTCACATGAACACTTCCATGGCCAACATATCAAGAAAATATTTATCACCCAAATACACCTTACCACAATCAAACTTTTCATACTTAATAAACTAGTTTCTATTTGGAGTCATGTGGAAAGATGCACCCGAGTCTATCAACCATGCATTATCACCTACACAAGTGGCCAAAGCTACAATAAAAGCATCTGTATCTTCCTTCTTGAACTCAAAATCATAATATTGCTTCTTCTTCTTCTTCTTCTTCTTCTTTTCTTCTTTGTGGTCTTCTTGGAAATGTATGGGTTTTTTGCAGTTCCAACATATTTCCTTGGACTTACAATGTGACTTAGATCTCCCCTTATTCTTAGACTTGGAATAGTCATGCTTCTTTTTGTTCTTTCCTCTTTCTCTTGATCTTCCTCAAACATTCAAAGCCTATTTGGAATTTAGAGAGACCTTCCTTCTCAT
The DNA here is from genome assembly GCA_018584345.1 of Thuja plicata. Taxonomy (NCBI): domain Eukaryota; kingdom Viridiplantae; phylum Streptophyta; class Pinopsida; order Cupressales; family Cupressaceae; genus Thuja; species Thuja plicata. The sequence continues at coordinate 2,664,483 of MU224853.1, read as the reverse complement.
ATCCTCAAAAAGTAGAGAACCAACAACATCCTCCATCTTCAAGAAAAATGAAGTGCTCCCTATGGTCGTGACAAGGCTATCCCATGACTCTGGCAACGAACATAGAAAAATTTGGCACCTTTATTCTTCATCCATTGACACCCCTACTGAAGTCAACTGAGTCACCAACATATTAAAGCTTTCCAGATGCTCAAAAATTTTTCCACCTTCTTCCATTTTTAAGGAAGACAACTTCTTCCTCAAGAAAATCTTATTCACAAGTTATTTTCCTTGATATATCTCACTCAACTTCTTCCAAATCTTCTTTGAAGTAGATTCTTCATGGGAATTTATCAAAATTGAGTCTGTGAGACACAATATTATGATACTTTATCCTTTCTATCCATTACAACATATCGTACAGCTAAAGTTGGATCCATTGGTTGATGGACACTTTCATCCACTGCATCCCATAGATCTCGATCAATCAATGAATCTTCCATCTTTAGCTTCCACATTTCAAAGTTCCTGTAAGAAAAAATCTCTACATCAATCCTCCTTGATATGATTTCCATCTTTACTATCCTACAATATAGAAAATGAAATACTCTGCACAAGCTCCCACTCAAACCTTGATTAGCTCAAAAAATCCTATACCCAACAAATAGAACCAAAATTGCTCAAGCTCTGATACCACTTGTAAGGAAGCAAAGGTGTGGAGAAATGCTTTCTACACTAATCTTGAGAGGGCAATTATGCAAATTTCCACATAACTATTACAGAGATTTCAAGTAACATATAAGAGTAGAAACAAAGTAACAATAAACACAACACAGTGATTATCATAGGGAAAACCCTTATGGGAGAAAAACCCCACACTATAAAACCTACATAATATATTATCAAATCAACAAAAGATTACAACACATTTAAAATGCAAGTTCTTACAAGAGTTTCACCTCAACTCGAGCTTGGAGGAACTTCACTAGCATCCTTCTAGCACCCAATCTTGCAAACAAAAATTAATGCTCAGACTCATCCTCAAGCCCTCATTTTATAGGCTTGTCACAACATGGAAAGTACTTGTGGTTTACAAAACCATGAGAAAAATGTACTTGACATGTGTTGCCCATCCTTGACATGTGTTTCACAAGATAGGCAAAATCCAGGTTAAAAATAGTCTCTCACGTCCAAAATCTTATCCCTTATTTTTGACACTTACAGTTGTCATGAAATGTGTCGTAGAATCTCTAAAAATATCCCTCCTATATTATACTATGGACAAGGCATCCTTTGACAACTAATTTTCCCTTTTCCAAAGCATCGACACATAGGAAAAATGCCAACTACTTTTAAAACTATTTGCAAGGTTGAGACACACGTTTTCTCAACAATAAGTATTTCAAAAAAATCATTGGTTTTGATAATAATAAAATACATTCACTTTATCATCATAATTGGTTGCAGGTAGAGAAAGAAGAAAATATTCATTTCAATGCAGATGGGAATGTATTTTTATTATCAAAACCAATAATTTTTTTTTAAATAATTATGACGTCTAATGTATGTCATATTGAAGTATATACATTAAGCAATTTCTAAAAAAATACATCCACATATGCATTGGAATTAATATTGTCTTCTTTCTCTATTTGCAACCAATTCTGATGATAGAATAATAGATAGAGTGCAGGTTTGACTCAAATATCTGACATGAAAGTGCCAATGCTAAGCTCCACTTATAACCTGCATGTTTGAAAATATCATTATTGTAGCATGCTAAATGAACCATGATCTAGAAAATAATTTAAGCCCTTTCTTTCATGTGCTTGCAAAAGTATAGTGATTTCTTTCCACACTTTTTCAAGTGTTAAATTTAGTCACTTAAATCACTCTTTTATTTAAAGAATGATTGGCAAATTTTAGTTTATTTATTTTTTGATGAATAGTGCCTTTCCTATTAAGTTAATATAAAAGTTACATATTCACAAAAAAGGGGTTGGGGGACATAAAACTCACCCCGCGAGAGTTCACATGGCATCTAGTCAAAAACAAAAACTAGAAACTAAAAAAAGCATAAAGCCTTCAGGCTGCAAGAGTAGTGCCAGCCGAAGGAGGATCTCTATCATCAGAACCCCAAGCATCCCTTGGATTTATTGGAGGGTCAAGAACTGACCGACCACCAACAACATCATCTTTACCTTCTTTCTCCTCCACCTGAGGCAGAGAAATAGCCAAAGTCAGGTGGGGGAAGGACCACTTGGAGGAAGGGCCACCACAAAAATTAGGAGCATTAGGAGGGGCAAACATAACCAAAGCCGAATACCAGTCGGAGGCGCGAAGAGGCAGAAAAGCTGAGCGACACCGCAAACCATCATCACCACCCATAGGAGAGTGGTCACAAGGATCCTGTGACTGTGGGATGTGGGAGTGGCGAGCTGAAGAGCAGAGACCATGGCAGCGACCTCTGTATAGAGTACAATCCACAAAAACCAAATCAGGAGGGACCCAGGCAACCGTACATGAATCATTTCCCTAATGATTGAGCAGTTCCTGAAGGTGGGCCACCTCCAAAGCCACTTTATTGGCTTGCGCTTGAATCTACATCATAAAATTATTACATATACAAGCGTTATTATACAAAGAAACATTTATATCAAGAAAGTTGTGAGTGAAAAGAACAACATTCCTATCTTTCCATAAAGTGAACAAAATCTCCATCCTGAAAGTATGTCAAATCTGGGTAAACTTGGAAGGAATTCTGGGAGAGTCTCCCAGGAAAATCATATGCCAAGAGAAGGTCTCAGACTGGAATGGCTTAAAAAAATCATGAATCCACTGCCAATACTGTTGAGCTCTCCTACATGACCAAAAAATGTGCAAAATAGACTAAGGGTTCCCACAAAAGGGACACCTGGGATCAGGAACACCCAAGTATTTGAGCCGAGGGCTCAAAGGAAGACCTTGGAAGAGAAAGCACCAAGCAAAGAGAGCCATCTTGGGCTCAGTAATAGCATACCATATGATTTGGAAATGAGAGCTCCATTGGTGAGGTGAAGAGTGCAAATGCCATCTCTGGTTAAGAGTGTCCACCATGGGAAGATGAGGAGATAACCATCTATAACCCATCTTTAGCTTTTAGTTGCTGAAGGGAGTGGTAGGGTACCATTTCTAGTCTTTCCACCAGGTTCAAACAGACTGAACACCCAGCTTATGAAGAAAATGATCTAGAATGGCAGAAAGCAGCAGATCAAAATTCTAACAATCTAGGCAAGCTAGATGGAACTAGACCTGCATGTCATCCCAAGAGCGGAGGCTCAAAGTGGCCCTGGAAAAGAGGTCCTTAGGTGTCCTGATGCCATGTTTAAAAAAACATAGAGCACTGGTAGCTTGAGTCTTAGCCAAAGGAATACCCTGAATGGAGAACAATGGAGACCACCAAAGGTTTTGTTGATTCAAAGAAAGCCCATTACGAAAACCATCCCCATCCCAATGAATCCAAGGTTTGATAACTTCCCATACTTTCCATATGCTCTTAATCACAAACATGCCTTCAATATGCACAGGCTCCCACATAATGAGAAGAGTTTGAAGACCAATTCCCTTCGAGGATGGCCTGTGAACAAGATAGACTGAAGAAATACAATTCCTGACAAGGATTTTCCAAGCTTCATCACCCGTGACAGCATCGATAATCCGTTTAGCACACAGAGAGAGCCCTTGCTTCTAAGTGGAGAGTAGACCAAGGCCACTAGAGTCTTTGGGAAGAAAACAAAACTCCCAAGCCACTCTATGGAACCCATGACCGTCGGCTCCCAAATCCCAAAGGAAATATCTAAGAAGGGGCTCTAGCTTAAGGTAAGAGGCTTTAGAAGGAGCCCAACATGAAGAATAGTAAACATGAGTAGTATCCAAAATCTTAGAACAAATCTGAAATTTCCCCACAAGAGAGAGAGGTTTAGAAATCCAATACTTAAGCTTATTTTCAATTTTAGCAACCACAGAGTTCCATAAATCCACAGAAGAGCCTTGAAAAGAAAAGGGAATGCCCAGGAAGTGAAAAAATTCCCCATGCTAAACCCACTTCCAGTAAAAATTAGCTAGCCAAGGAGGGGCTGGAAGAAAATATTGTCTGTAGTAGAGGGTCTTATGCCATTGAATAGCAGACCCAGAGGCCTGACAAAAAGTATCCAAGCATTGCAAGGCATTAGAGATATTTTCCTCATCCTCAAGGAGAGTGAGGAAGGAATCATTAGTAAAGTGACCATTGACAAGCTAGGAGGAAGAATCCAGAAGAGAGATGACTCACACTAACCCAGAGGAAATAGAATTGGCAAGCAGGTAACCAAAGCCTTTAGCAGAAAGTACATACAGTGCAGGAGCCAGCAGAAAACCCTAGCGAATGGACCTAAAAATCCCAAAGGTGTCAAACTAGGAGCCATTGATAAAGATACATGCAGAGGCATCACCAAAAATCATTTCCACATAATGCAATAAATTGGGACCAAAACCAATAGCTTGCACCATGGCAAGAATGAAAGTTCATTCAATGAGATCATAAGTTTTGGAAAAATCAATTTTGAGAAATAATGTGCATTGCTTGGACTAACGAGCCCGTTCCATTCCCTCCCAGACAATGATAATGTTGTCAAAGATATATCTGGACTTAATAAAACCAGTTTGTTCAGGATGGACAATTAGAGGGAGGAGATGTCTAATCTTAAGAGCTAAAGCCTTAGCAATGATCTTGTATGAAACATTCAGCAATGTGATGGGCCGCCAGTTACATAGATCTTCAGGATCACCATCTTTAGGTATGAATTTAATATTTCCTTTATTAATAATATCACACAAACTTTTATTATGATAGGCTTTGAGATACAATTTATGTAGGTCAGGACCTATATCATCCCATAAATGATTATAGAATTTGCTAGGGAAGTCATCACACCCAGGGGATTCGTCATCTGCCATAGAAAAGACAGCCTCTTTTAGGTCACTAATGGTGATAATTTTCTCACAGAAGGCACGCTGCTCGATCACCATGCACTTTGGAGTAAGAGTAATACACTCTTGGAGAGCCTCTTCCCAAGAAACTGAGTTTCCTTGTGAAGCAAACACTTTTTCATAGTGTTGAACAAAATCTTGAAGAATATCAAGAAGTTTTGAGAGAGTTTCATGACCATGTTTGATTATTTTTTATCTCAAAGTTGGTATGTCAGGCTCTGAGAGTATGAAAACATTCTTTAGAATCTTTATCGCCCACCTCCAACCAGTGGAAGCGAGCTTTGATTTGAGCTCCCCGAGTAGCATAGTTGTCAGTAATTTGCTTCTCATGGCAGAGCTATGCAAGCTTAAGCTAAAGCTCAGAATCAAAGGGATTCAAAGCAAGGGAATCAGAAGCACTCCAAAGAGCTTTTGTGTTAGCTTCATAAGAAAGTTTCATGTATAGGACTAATGGATGGTCATAGATGCGTAGAAATCTGGTCGTACAGGTGATGGTATCATTCCACCATGGGATCCACCTAGATCGGTTGTGGGGTCAAGGCTCTAAATTCCAGACTTGCAAAATGTGAGCAACAGTGGAAACATGATTCAACATAGACATTTTGAAGAGAAATTGAGTCATAATAGCCCGTCAAGCAAAGGATTGCCACGTAATGGAAAAAAATATGGGGTAATGATTTGACAAGGTCACATCTGGCAAAGGAATGACAGGTAACTCCCAATTTTAAGAAAAGGAGAAAAAATATTGAGTTGTTATCATGGCATGATCAAGCCTCTTAAATATGCGGTCAGAACCAACTCAAAAATTATACCAAGTGTGCCATACCCTACTCTATTGATGATGGTTAGCATTGGGATCAAAAATTCTCAATTTATTGTGCATATAGTACCATGCTTCCCACTCTCTAGTTGTCCATTGAAAAGGCGAAATCCCTTCCTTGTTAGAGGCCAACTCAACCATATTAAAGTCCCCATGCATCACCCAAGTTGCTAGAGACATATTATCCACCAACCAACACCAAAGTTGAGATCTTTTCACAACATCATTGGGAACATAAATATTAACTATACCAAAGGACCGATTATTGAAGGACAACAAAATCCAAGTGACACGCTACATTGGATCAGAAAAATGTGTAATAATAGTAGATTGCAGGTGAGGTGACAGAATAGTAATGACACCGCCTTTACTAGCTTCATGCTGAGAAGAAAACACAATGTCGTCTAGTCATATGACATAATGGGTAGAAGTAAGCAAAAATAAAAAAAAATTAACTTCCTGCATACACAAAACATCCAGACTATGAATTCTGCAATGGTATCCCAAAATAGTACTTTTTGGAGAGGTCAATCAAACCTCAAACATTCTAGGATAAACAAATCATGAAAACTCTTGCATATCTTCCTCATCCTCAAGAGAGGAGAAACTATTCTACAAGAAGGTTTGAATGGAACCAAAGCTAAAGGGTAAATCTCCAGAGGAGACATATCACCGCTTTTCATCTAGATCTTCTGAACGACCATCACGACTACGAGACCGACGCAATGTCTAAGAAGAAAAAATTGAGGACACATATTGTGGAGTGCACACCACCACTAGGGTGGTAGACCATGCAGCTGGAGATTTCCCCTGTGAAGAAGGGTTTGACATTTGTGGAACTACTGGTAGCCCTTTGGTAGTAGGTATTTTCTCTCCAGCTAGAGGAGCCAGTGGAGGAACAAAAGTGGAAGCGGTGGCTACCTTCTTGGGAGATGAAGAGGTCTTGCCTTTTCGCACAACTGTAGTCCATTCTTCCTTCTTCCCAACCTCTGAATTTTTAATAGGCGTTTCCTTTGGCTGTGGCTTGACCCAAGGAATAGCCAAAGGGAAATCTTAATCTTATGCTTAGTCGAATGACACCTATAAAATGTGTTTGGCAAGTTCAAATAAATTAGCTTCTGAGAAAAGGTGTGGGTACCGACTTGTATCTCAATAGATTCTTTGAGGTCCTTGGAAAGGTCGACCTCAATACAAACACACTTTTTTGGATGGGTATTGAAAAATTTATCATGCTCCATGATAATTACTTTGCCAAGGGTTTTGGCAATAGACTCAATAAAAGGCCAACAAGGCAATGGGAGACCTGGAAACTCAACCCAAATAGAAACCCTAAGTTTCTTGTCATCCAAGACAGTGAAATCTTGAGACCACCTTTGGAACATAAGCAAAGAGGACCGAACCATCCAAGGGCCACAGCTGAAGACCACCTTCGCTTAGGAAGGGTTAGCAAAATGAAACATGAAAAAACCTTTTGTAAGGTTTTGAACACCTTCAAGGTAGACTCCATGAGGATTCCAACTCTTGTTGACCTTGTTAGTAATAACTGAGAGGGGGGGTGAATCAGTGGCCTCAAAAAATTATCCTTTAATCACTTACCACCAATCAAATAAATCTTAGATTATTAAGTCCCTACAAGATGCATGTCATGAAATACTTATAATAATTAACTGTTTGTCACTTTTCCTTTTCTGACCTTATTCTCCTTGATAACTGATAAGCAACAAAACTTATTTATTGATACTCATTAAATATGCAAAGTATACCAATCAATCCAAAAATGCATATGTGAAATGTAAAACACTAAAGTAATAAACCATACACACATAACACATGGATTTTAATGTGGAAACCCTGTTAAGGGAAAACCCACTAGGACCGGCACCCCAAATTTTTACTCTTTTGAAGTGAGCCCTGTTAGGAGCCAACCCTGTTAAAGGTTACAAACACACTATTAGGTGTGACCTTGTTAGAGGATTTTAATAATAGAATGTCACTTGATATCTCGCATGTATATGCTACCAATATTGATCAACCTCTCTAGGCACAATAGGTATCTGGCATATCTGGTGCTACCTAACTGCATCAGCCTCCTTCGTAGACTATGTGTTGGTATCAGGCACTCAATGCTATCTTCACGACAATCTTTTTGGAAATCTGTTAGGATATACCTCAATTATATAAGATTGTTAAGTCCTGCTCTGTTAAGAGACTTGATGCTTCAATGGTTAAATTGAAACACAATGACATGTTTCTAATGCAACTTGAATTGCATATTTTTAGATCTATTTAAGTACAATACCTCTCTGATCAATGTATCAATTCAATTCTTTGTGCTCCACACTTTCTGCTTCGTGATGTTGTGCTTCACTGTTCGTCGGTGTCTGCAAAATTCTTTAGCTCTTCTTCAGCTTGATTGATCAGGACTGTATGAATTTATCCTTCATCAGTTTCTCTTTACCATCCTCTTTCTATTCACTCCCCTTCCTGTGTATGTGATTGCAGAAATGAATTATGCTTGTCTCTTATATAGACATGATATTCCTTAATTCTTGATTCTTGATTCTTGGCATGAAAAGAAATCCAGCCAATCTGATTTAAAGCATAACTCTTGATTTATCTTGTAGTTATCTTCTTTCCAACTGTACAAATCTTCTTTAAATCAATTACTTAACTCTGGTCGAATAAAACAAATAAAACAACCAGTTAAGTCTACCCTTAAGCTCTGCCAGCTAAATATTTTGTTGTTTTCTGAAATCTTTGTTTTTTCAATCAACTCTATAGTTAGTCATCAGTGATAACTATCGGTTCTATTGGTGTGACTCAAGTCAGCTTCGGGATCTCCATCCGTCGGGCATCATTGGATTTTTCTCATCGGGTAACCCTGTTTTCAGCTTGTCGGGCATCCTGTGATTTTGCTTCACCAGGCAACACTGTCTTCTGCTCGTTGGGTATCACTATGACTTTTGTTCTTTGCCTTTACCGATGGTGTGCACTCCGTCGGTGTTTTCTGTCACTTAGTGAATACTTCACTTTTATGCATTGTTGAAAGCATAACCTTTGTTCTATTAATTCTCTGAAGTCTTTGGCATTATGTACATGATCGTACAGATGATATCAAGTTGACATCAAAGACAATACAAACCATTAACTGATTTAATGCCTTGCATTATCTTCAACTTAACATTATCAAACATTCAATCAGTTACATGTCATCAGACCCATTCTTTGAGTATACTTTCAGGCGGAGTGTGACCCACAAAATACCCTATCAAGGTATGTTTCTCTAACCAAACACAAGAAGCATCAAATTCTTGCATTTTAAGTACAATATCAAGGTTACCTCATGGAAGACCTTTAGGTTGAACTTGTGTGGTCATTTGTTTAGAGGAGGCACCATGACTTTCCAAAGCATCAACTCGAGTACCACCATCAACTGTTGGGCCGAAGTATGCCAGAGCCATTATAAACTAACCCTAATGAGAACTCCCACAGTAAATGTGGTATGACTAGGTTGGCATAAAGATTACTTAATGACATATGCAAACACACACACACACACACACACACACATATAAGCATATATATGAGCATTCCTATAAATATTTCCTATTGAATTAAGAAAAAACCCTCACACCATATATAACTTTTGATTTTTAAAGCAGATAAAGAAAGGAACATATGTTATCAAATCAAATCTGTAATTGTTGAGTCATAACAAGTTGAATCCAAGTCAACTTAATTCTTCACCATAATGGTTATTATAGTATCATATATCCATGATAATGATCCATGCTCTTATATCATGGTGATGAGGAACTAAGATTATAGAGGATCTATGAAACACATTAAGTAAGTCCTAGAACACTGGATTATATATGCCTATAAAAATCCCATGGCACAGATGTTCCTATATGCATTTACAACCCCATATATAAAGCAAAGAATTGTGTGCATTTATAAATATATGTTTATGTATGCCTTTTTGTGCCTATATAATCACATATATTTATATATACACAATAGTATAAAGAACCACCTAAAGCCAAATAATATGTATCCAAAGTTCATCTCAAACTGATAAATAAGATGCAATACATATTCATTAATATAGTAACAGTATAATCAATGCCTTCACATGCCCATAGTTCATACAGAATTTCATTTACCTTGAATCAGAAATTGTCATAATAATGCATCTCTCTCTCTCTCTCTCTCTCTCTCTCTCTCTCTCTCTCTCTCTCTCTCTCTCNATATATATATATATATATATATATATATATATATATGACATTGAATCATGTATCACAATGCACCATCTCTGCCACATATTTATTTCATCTGAGGGATCATAAAAGGAAAATTTTCCTACCTATAGTCTATCCTCTATACCTCATAAAGGCTCATTGAGTCAATGAAAATAAATATGGTCCTATTTCTAAAGGATAGTGGGTAAACAAAAAATGGAAATTACTAAAACACATGTTGCTATGTAATCCAACTATCCAGAATGTAATAAAGTAGCAAATATAGATATAGTAGTTCAGATGATATATTAAATGTATCTATCAAAATAGTAAAATATAGGAGAGCTCGTAGAATTCCATCATATATCTGCATAGGCTATGTAACAATATTAAGAGGTGTCATCAGTAACCTTAGTATACTGTGAGTTGATTAAGGGGAATGCTCATTAAAGGCCCTATCTATGCTTATTTTCATGAGTATCAATTTATAAATTTAATTATATATAGGCAAAATAAAGGAACCTGCATGCCCAAAAGAGAGGAGTAAGGGGAGAGAAAGAAACAAAAGAAAACACAACATAACTAAACAGAAAATCCTATGACAATTAACTAGACCAAGTAATAATAGAAAATTCAGCCTCAAGAAATCTAATGCTAAACGACCCAAAAAAACATCCTTGACTGCCTCAAATCCTTACTCAACATAATCAATCCATTCTCCATCTGCCCTTTTATTTTCTAACTAAGACACCTCCCCATTGTCTTCCCTATAAATATGATTGATCATGAAGTTCTTAAAGAAACTAATAATCTCCATGATATTCTGTACCAGACCATTCAACTTCCAATTTGTGGTTTCCCCTTTTCTAATAGCATTGATGAATATGGTAGAATCACCTTCAATGGCCACCTTCTCTAATCGCAACTTCTAACACATCAACAATCCTTCCATCAAAGTTGTAAACTCAACAAAATTATTGGATTCAATCCCAATTGTTTGAGCCACCTTTGCAAAAAATTTCCCTTCCCAATTACGTATGCTACAACTTATCCCATCCCTCTTAGGTTTCCTCTTAAGGCACCATCAAAGTTTAATTTGACCCATCCCATTAGAGGTACTTCCCATTTACATTATCCACGCTCTTTCCCTGATGTTTCTAAATTCCCAATCAAAGAGGGCATCTTTAATCCCATCCATTTGTTCCTTATTTTATCATCCCATATGGTAAATATTTCTTACTGCTGACATTCAAATTCCTACTATTGACTACTTCAACAATCGTTGCCTCTCTCTTATTAGTCAGCTACTCCACCTTCATACTGGATTCTTTGAATATTTCTTTGTTCCTTTCTTTCCAGACTTCCCATATCAATAGTGAGGGAGTTGTTATCTATAGATTACTGTATAAATCTCTACCCAATCCCCTAAGCCAACTTTTGAATAGATCAAGTAACTTGTCTGGAAGTGTTGTAACCCAACCAAGCCTCTTATTCCGCCACTGCCAACATTTGAGGGTGTATTCACAGTTTAGTAGAAAATGGTCTATAGTTTCTTCCTCTCTCTCGCAAAGGGCATAGCATGATGGCCCATGAAAACTCATCTTATTGAACCATTTTGTTGTCAATTTTCACTTCTGAAGGGTTCCCCACGCAAACATCCTTTATTTTGGCAAGCATTTCTTATCCCAATAGAGGTAAAATGGTATCTCTATTTTAACACACCTATGTTTACCCATGATGTGTACATATCCATCTTTAACATTATAATCCACATTTTTCTTTGATCTAGACAATCCTATCTTCCTTTTTTCTAAGAGGTATCTTTCTCTCTTTTAGGATCTCTTGCAACTTATGATGACATATGTTTTTCCATTAGTATGCAAAGGAAAACCATCGATAATGACTACACTGAAAGATAGGTTTTAGCACAACCTGACAGAATAGTCTACAGTATAAACCAGAGACACAACTTACAAGTGCAAATTGAAAAAGTTAGCAGTGGAACCCAAATAGAATAAACCAAAAGAGTAACCCGACAACATAGTGCAAACCGACAGAGCAAGTGAACCCGACAGGTAGTTCACAGAAGGAACACTGAAAGACTTCAAAGAAACCCGAGCACCAGACACCGAAAGTCTGTTATATTTTGAGAAAAGTGGATTTGACTTACATGTTAGATAAAACACTTATGTTTTATATTTAGAGTTTTCATTTGATTTAAAACCATTTCTTAAGGGAAAAGAAAGATAATTGTAATTGTTTTAATCAGTCTAACTGATTAAGAACATGAAAACTAGGAGATCAAGGTCAAGTTGTAAACCTTTGATCATAGACTTAAGTTTGTAATACGTGAAACTAAATTAGGTCAATCTATTATATAAATAGATGTGTATTCATTCATTTCATATGGATGTGAGGATGATTGTAGCCAAGGAGCACATCTATGGATCAGACTGAGAGTTTCAACAAGCAGAACAACAAAAGATGAATTTGGTTATCAAGAACCAAGAATCAAGGCTACCGAGCAATAGAGGTATTAATCAATCACATTATGTGATACTTTGTACATGTTATTTTAATGGATCTATAATCAGAAATTGTAGATCGTATACACTCAGGTCAATGAGTATTTTTGTCTACATTCTAACAAGTGTAGCAAATAGAATAAATTCTTTCAAGAAAGGTGGATTTACCTATCCTATTGTAAATCTCTTACCCAAGTGCACACTAAACAGTGTTGCAAAAGCTCTTAATAGAGTAGACCTTAACCAGTCTCCACATAATACTCCTAATAGGGTAGATCATCAGAAGTGATCAAATTGTAATCCTTAATTGGCCCCTTCCAATCTACAGATAGTGAAGTTTTTGTGGGTGTCATCCCCACTGCAATTTTTACCTTCTAACAAGGTTTTTTTGCATTACCATATCTTGTGTTATGTGTCATTGCTTTCATGAATATTTCTATGAATGTCTACATATAATTAAGATTATGAGTTGATATCACATGCATAAAGAAAGAATAGCATATATGATCGGTAAAGATGAGAATTGATTATATAAGGTTAAAGGTTAATTAACTAAAAGTTTTAGAGGTACTGATTCACCCCTCCCCTCTTAGTACATACTTCCCATTATTTGCAACAATTGGTATTAGAGCTAGATCTCTTATTGGGAAAGTTTAAATAATTAAGAGAAAAGATCATACAATGGAGAAGTACAGGCTTGACAAGAGTATTGAGAATCGAAAGCTAGAAATTCAGATCTTCTATCAGCAGTATAAAGTAGCTAGAATCAAGATGAGATAGTTACTAGATGAAAGAAAGATTATGGCATCTTGCTGTAATGAAACAAAATACCAAGAGGAAGAGATACCCAATCTATTTGAGTCTTCAGGATCTACAACAAGCAAAGTATCAGACACATCTGAAGAAAGTATCACAAGTCTGAATGAAATCAATCAACATCTGGCTGGACAAGTAAAATCTCTGCAAATCAATCAAGAGACACAGATGGTAAGAATGATTGATGTCATGAACAATGCTAGACAAGCTAAGATAGAAAGAACACTAGCTTTTGATGACAGTAGGAAGATTACTAAAAAGCTACAAGAGAAAGAATCAGAAATACAAAGACTTATAGAACATCATCATGAAATCACAAATTATTTTATTCTTATGAGTCAAGAGGCAAACCGAATGAATACATAACTCATTAAAAGAATAGAAGCTATCGGTGAGCTAAGAGAAGAAAATGAAAAGCTGAAACATGAAGTGAGAATTGAGCAACAACATAATGACATGATCAAGAGAGATGAAGAAAGCACCAAAAGGATGGATGATTTTCTGGATGGACAAAGAAGAGTCAACAACAATACTAGACTAGGGTATACCAAAAATTAAGAATCACCAAACTAAGCTGATCCAAATAATGTCTATGAAAATCCAAGACAAACAAATCTGACATGAAATCATTGTGGAAGGTCAGGCCACACATCAAATGCATGTAGGATAAAAATGAAAGGTATTCCTAAATCCACACCTTTATTCATAGGAATTTGTTATACATGTAACAAGAAAGGACATAAAGCATATGAATGTAAATCTAAGGTGAAACTACCAAAGAAGGAAACCTACATGGACAAATACTGTCCTACTTGTAAAATGCATAGGCACACATCTCTTGAATGCTGGAAGAAGAAAAAGCAAGCATGGAAGCCTAAATAAAATGAAACTTCTTATCAACCAAAAAGAGTCGGTAACCAATATGTTTGGGATTACAATACATGGGAAAACTACACAACATGTGGAAGATTTGGTCACATAGCTACAAATTGCATGAGACAATGGACAAGAAATTCTAGGATCTGGACTAACCTCGAAATGGAATGTCTACACTATCATAAATTTGGCCATCTAAAGAAAGACTACAGAGACCAAATGAAGGAGACGAGCACCTTTGCAAATGGAAACACCATTAAAGACATCAGGAAGATGAGAAACAAAATGTGAAGAAAACCTATAGACACTGATGAAGCTCGACCGAGCAATGCAATTGGTGACACCTTATCCAATGAATCTGGTGACATCACCACCCCCACCTAAGTAGAACAACTATGGAACTGCATTATACCAAGTTATTGTAACCACTTGGATTTGGTCTTCTCGGACCATAAAACCTATTTTCCCTAAGTGTGATCATACCCCCAATTATGTTCAAATGACCTTGTTACTACTTGACATAATTAATTTAATCTCCTAAGGTGATCAAATCACTAAATTAATTACTTTTAGCCAAAATCAAATAATCAATCAAATACATGGCTAAAATGATTAATTTTCTAGGAATTAAATAAACTCCTAAATCAATTGCTCACTTGCAAATGAACCCATTCCCCTAGCCTAATTAATTTAATTAAATTGGCTATAGTCCTATTGATTATTAAAAAGCAATAAAATATTTAAATAATTAATATCCCTATTTTTGAATGAATTAAATAAGTTTTATTCACTTCATTAATATTCCTCTAAACCCCTAACCTAACCCACTTCAAGCACTTTGACTCTAGGTTCAAACCTATCCCAACCCATTCACCCTTGCTAAATCTAATTCTAATCCTAATTCTATCCTAACCCACCTCCTAATGTTGTCACATTCCATTAAGGAATGGTTAAGGACTCTACCCACTTGAGAAAGTCAAGGAATCTCAAGATTCCTTTCCTCAAGTCCACCTTCTCAAGCTTGCCTCTTACACCCTTCCCATGCTTCTTTAAGGCTCTCATTAATGCCTCATTAATGGAGATTCCTTAATCTCATGCCTCTTCAATGCCTTTGTCATTTATTTCTCTTAGACTTCATTAATGAGTTTTTCAACTCCATTAATGCACTTTGTCCCCCCTCTCTCTCCTCATTCTTCTATAAATAGAAGATGTTTTTGAGCACAAATAAGCCCATAGTTTTAGAATCAAATGTATTGTTATGTTGTTAGATTAAACATAGATTCATATCATATTTTAGATTTCATGTTTATGCATTGTTATTTTCATGCTTTTTAGAGCCAGAATGCATGTTTAGGAGATATATTTCTTTGTTTTAACTCAAATCTTTCATGCTAAGTCGTATATGTCACTAATAGTAGCATAATATGAGAGTTGTTATGTTGCTTATCATAATCTTCTTAGTTAGAAAGAAATAGGTCAATTTTAGTGTTGTATATGCTCATCTAACCATGTTTTCCACTAATGCAATGACCTATTGAAGTGTTGTGTCCTAGGTAATAGGTATAATATTTCACACACACATTTCTGGCATCCACCAGGGGGCTCGATTCAAGATTTGCCTCATTTTTTACCTCATTTTTCACTATCTTTCCTCCCAGTTTTCAGGTCCAGAGTCACATCTGGTCATTTTGGCTCGCATCCGGGATATGCCCTCACACCACAGAAAATGAGGCTCACATCCAGGATTTCCTGGATCATTTTTGGTTTAGAATCACATATGGGGAACATTCAATTGCATCTAGTGACAAGGGCTGGCATCTCATTTATGGTATCACATCCTGTGTTTTAGGATTGCATCTGGTGAAAAATCTTGCGTACTTCATTGCCTAACCTCTAACAGTTTGATCACTTTGGTTTTTGTCTTTCAAAGTAGCCTAACTAATGTTTGCAGGTTGCTATCAAAGTTTTTTCTTGGGAGTTGAACAAAGAATACTAACATGATTTTTCAGGTTGCCCAACCCCCTTCTTGACCTCTATTTTTACATGCTTTTTACACTAAAAACATTTTCTAATCTTCTACTAAACTGACTAGAGGACTATGCTCTTTTCCTTTTAAGGAAAATTAGAAACTCACACATCAGTTTATGGGTTGAAAGGAATTTGGAGATAATTGAACCAAGCAAACATAACTAAATTTCTTTTGGATCAGTAAATGAACAACTCAAAGCACTAAATTTGTGGGCTAACTAAACAATCTCCTTGTCTAATTTTGGGGAACAGAAATTGAACAAGCTACTCATCTAAAATTGCAGATAATTGAACAATACAAACTTTACTTTCAAGCATTCTATTTTCCATAAAATAGGAACATCTTAAATCGAGCACAACATTGCTTGAGGGAACGAACTATTTGCTTGAAACTATTTTGGGAGAAAATGACATGGATTAGGAGAGTATGCTCTTCTTCTTTGGACGAATCAGAAATCTAGATGTCCTACACTCGCCAATCCTTTGTATACTTATTTAATAGTAGAGGGCCTACCGGTTGAGGAAACAATCTCTCGGGAATGACCCAAGTGAGGACAGGTTTTACGCCAACCCTTCCAACTCACTATAAATAATTGCTTCCTCATAGGCCAAAGCCTTGAAAGACGGAATTGGTTTTGTTCCTAGAATTTTGACATCATTCCTTGAACATGCTTGGGTATGTGTAGAGAGGAGCCGCTTGAATCTTGCTTGCGAGACTACATATACTTAAGTACTCATAGGGCTATACGCATCAATTTTGCCTTGTGCAATTCTATGGCGGACGGTTTCAAATGGATTTCCTAATCATAGACAACACTTAAACTAAAATAATTCCTGATTCACCCCCAAAAGGGTGATAATCCTTGTGCAAGGCAAAAAGTAATTTCCCCAAGACACTCATCATATCGTGCCCTCACTTGCGTTTGGAGTCGACTAATACAGCATCATGATTAGAGCCATTGCGTGCTTATTGATGGTTGTATTCTAATTAGCATTTGAGTGTGTACCTAAGTCAATGAGCAAGGATTTTCATCCTCCACCTAGAAAATAGGGATAAGATGTGTGCCTGTTTCACTCTTTAACAATGAAACAATGCTTGACATAACTCAAAGATCACTAAAAAGATAACATTTTCAAAACAAGCAAAAAATTTCAATCATGGGTCTACACATGTGTTTTCACCCACTAACAAGTCTTAGAACACAATCTGCAATCAGACAAACTTCACGCACTTCCAAGACAAATTTTTCAAAATTGATCAAATCTGATAGAGACATCAGAAAATCGCATCCTGGATTTCATGGCTCATTTTTGGTATCATGGCTCGCATCTAGTATCCTGGCTCACATCTGGTTGACACATCATCGCATCTAGGGTTCCAACTCGAATCTAGGGTCATCAGTAGCTCGCATCCTATATTTCTAGGCTCGCATCTGGGAGCTCATGTCTAGGAGAGTGGGCATTTGCAAAATAGATTCTCAAGAAAACTCAATTGATTTGGATACCCTTTTGGCTCTTTAGTCTTCCCCTATTGTCTTTTCTTCTCTCCCTATTGTTGTGTCAAAACACTTTTTCAAACGTCTACCTTGCATGTCCAGATAGTTTTTCGTTATCTGTCTCAATATGTGTGGTTTGTCTATTTCTTACAGCAACTTGGTTCCCATCTCACTATCGGGGAATTCTAACCCTCTGATGCTAGAATCATTTACTTCCACCAAAAACAAAAATGATACTTCCACCTAGACACACTCACTTGAACAATTCGAGACACTGCCTGACACTCTTGGGAAACTTTGACAAAGTTGAGGTACCACCACATGGTTAACACAAGATGCAACAAGTACATGTCTAAAGGATCAAAGGTAACACCTAAATCACCACACTTTCAAGGAGAAACATCTTGTGGTTCCCTACTCAATCTAGACTCTCCACAAATGGACAGGTCCACTCGCGGATGGAGTGAGGCTTATGACAAATATGACAATAGAAAAAGCCAAAGGCATGAAGATATCGATGAAAAAGAAGAACCCACATTTGAACATCCTATATCTGAATCGGGCAGTGAGGAAGATATCACTGAAGAAGAGTACGATAAACTCAAATAGAGAAAGAGGTTCCACAAGATACTAGAAAAGATGATTGACGAGGATAAAGAGAAATACTTTCTCCATTTAGCATCCACTGGTGTAAAATTACCCAAGGATTATGATGTGGAACAACTAAAATAAAATGAGATACCAACTCCTATTTTTATTCTCGCCAAACAACTTACCTTAATGCAAACTGAGCTTGCGACTCTCAAGCAAGAGAAGGCTAAACCCAAAATAAAATACTCGGTGGACTCCATTTATCCATTTCCTTTCAAAAAGGGTATCACTATGGTTCCATTCCCTCCCAACGTGGCACGACCAAAATATGACAAGTACATGGGAGAGACCGATCCACATGACCATGTCCAAGAATATTTTTCTCTTAGCATAGAGTACATGCATGAACCTACTTACCTCATGCAGTTGTTTCCTGGAAGTCCAGGAGGCAACGCCATGGAATGGTTCTCAAAACTTACACCCAGGGTCAAGACTTTTGAGGAGTTAATACAATAGTTCATCCAACATTACTCCTATAATATCCAGTATGACGTGACTATGATGGATCTATGCAACACTAAATAGAAGATAGGCGAATCCTTTACCCACTTTCTACAAAGGTGGAGGAAAATCTTTGCACGGTATTCAAGAGCCATTCCTAAATCGGAGAAAATGGAAATCTTTGTCAATAACTTGATACCAGAATTGAACTACGTGTTGCAGATGCAAGATTCCCCTAGCTTCAAAAATATGATCAAGAATGCCCTCTATATCGAAGAAGTTATGGTCAAAAAGGGGGAGATCACTCTTCAAAGTGAAAACAAACCTAACAACTCCAACTCCAAAACTAAATGGTGGAAGCAGAACAAAAATGTTGTCAACGATGGCGTAGTAGACACATCCAATGTTGGTCCTAAACCTGAGGTATTCAATCTAACCAATAGCATGCAAGCAAGAAAATATGCCAAGGTAACAACCCCCATACCCAAAGCAAACAATGATAATAGCAAGGGTCGGAAATGGACTTCAAAACCTCAAATAACATTCACTCCTTTGGGAGAGCCTCTCAAGACTATTTTGAAGACACTTTTAGACAACCAAGTTCTCACAATCCCAGATTCCAAACCATGGAAACCAGCAGTTAAACCAAGGTGGTGGGATGATAATTCTTACTTTTTCTTTCACAAGAACAAAGGACACAATACTAACAATTGCCTTAAGCTTAAACATGTTATTAAAGACCTCATCAAAGAAGGAAAGATCAAAGTAGGACACACTACCAATGAAGATCATACTACATTTAATAAACCATTCCCTAACTATGACAAAGGGGAAACATCTAAAGGAAAATTTAATGAAGTAAACTACACCTACTCCAATAATGATAACGTGATCAATATGCTAGACATTAAAACTAAATCAATTAATGTGGTCACAATCAAAAGTGTTTCTTTCCAATCGAATGCAGTGACTTGGAGCCAAGCCCAAGTCATGATCAAAGGACCCAATTCCTCCTCAAAACCAGCATGAACGTCCAAGGTTCCTATCGTTACTATCCCCAAACTAGCAACAAAACACGTGGTTACTATTCCTGTAGCAAAGTATGACTTGGTAGACCAATTGCAATGAACCTCTGCCAAAATTTCTAGTTTTGAGCTCCTTAAAATATCCACAGTGCATAGAAAAATCCTAGAACAAGCCTTACATGCCACAAATGTACCAAAGGACCTTGATATAGACAAATTCCAAGCGATGGTCAATCACATCTCAGTGCCACATTACCTCTCCTTTTCTGAAGAGGATGATAATTCATTGACACATCCACATAATCAACCCCTCCATATTGAAGTGCTCATTGATAAATCATGTGTTAGACGTGTATTGATAGATGGAGGTGTAGGATTGAATATCTGTACACTTAATCTAATCAGGAAACTGGGTCTTTCAGAACAGACCATTGACTCTAGAAGCAAAATAAATATCAAAGCTTATGATGAGGAAGAAAGATCTTCTAAAGGACTTATTCTTCTACCCATCAGAGTCAGGCCGATTGAAAGGAATGTCATATGTCAAGTTCTGGATCTACCCCTGGCCTACAATATCCTGTTGGGGAGACCATAGATTCATGAAATGCTGCAAGTTGTTTCATCTACTTACCACCAGTGTATCAAGTTCCCACATAATGGGGTGGAAGTGACAATTCCTACGGATGCTAATTATACTTGTAACAATATCAAAGCAGGTAGTATGGTTCCACATAACAAGGAAGCTATGGATGAAATTGCTCCTAAGACTACGAAGGACATGGTTATGAAAAGTTTTGTCAAAACCTCAAAACTTGAAGAAATGGGTATGGGAGAATACAAACTGGACCTGACTCTATCATTGACAAACCTTCCAGTATCACCAAGGTCCAATGGGAAACCTTCCTCGACATTCACACCAACTACATCCAAGGAGCCAGAAATCCACAAAGAAACTGGCATGGTAAAGGCATCCACATCTTCTTTAGATAACACAAAAGAACATGCAGTCTTGGACTTGCTTTACAAAGGAGAACCGACGGAAGCTGAGGTCAAACATGTGGAAATATCCCCAGAACAATATGGAAAAGGATATGATCTCCTTAGGAAAATGGGATACAAAGGAAAAGGACCTCTAAACAACATAGGAAGAGGACTTATTGAACCTGTACACATGGAGTTCAGGAATACAAGAGAAAAAATAGGACTAGATTTTAATATTGAATCTGACAAACCTTCTTCAAAAGATAGTCTGATCTCTGACAAAGGGAGTGATGAAATAGATGAGATAGTGCTAGAACCATGGCCTTATGAAAGATTACTACATATTGGCATAGAGAATCTTGAATATCAAGGAGAGGGCTATGTACCAAGCTTTGAGGTACCACAAGATCTTTGCATCCCTTTGTTATCACAACATCATATTCAAGAAGTAGGAGACACAATAGTAGTTGATCCAGATGTACCATTGATCGCAATAGCTACGGAGAGAACACCCTGACAACATGATTCACATCCTAAATGGGGGTAGTTAGTCACAATCACACATGTCCTTGATCTACCACTCTTTTATCCACAGATAGCTAACCGAGTACATCAGATAACTATTGTTGAATACTTAAATAGATCTGATGATGAAATCACTGACTCTCATGATTATGAAAGGGGTGAGCTATCTGTCACTATAGAAGACATTGAAATAGATACAATTCACATGTTTGCGGCTCCCTCAGCACCTCGTGAACATTCTAACACTAATCCCAACAACACTGATATTCCTGAAGTAGAGGAAGAGTTCCTTCCCCCAATCATTGATGGAGAGACTGGTGTTCTCATAAGTCTAGAAGAATTTCAGAGGTGACAAGCAAGAAGCCTCCTTTTACGAAGAGATGATGATGAAATTTCTATTGATGAGTCACTAGAGTTTGGTCTGCATATAACTAACAACGACCCTTTTAATGATGATCTAGCTCTTATTGATCTAAACATTGTAGAATTTAACTTAATAGGACATGTCATGTCAGTTAATAGTCATGATGCTAACATGATGCTATCCTTCCCAGAGTTTGATTCCATGTCTTTGATAAACCCAGACCTAATTGATTAGACTAGTACGGATCCTACTCCTATCCTTGACTTTCCCAATGAATACACCTTGGCTTGCTATCTAAATGCTTGTGAACCCTATCCTTCTTCCACCAATGTAAGGAGCGTGAACATGTCACAGGAGGATATCAATTTTCTCAGTCAAAAATTGAAAAATAAAAAGAAAAAGGGAACTGATGGTGAAAACCACATTGTGGCAGTATCAGATCCTAAAAAAGTAAAAACAAAATATGTATCTGATGGTGAAAACCTCTTAGAGGTGCCAAAGCATGAGATTCTTGATATCCTCCCTGAGCACTTTCAGGAAAGGTCTTCAGTTCTGATAGAGCCAAAATAGATGGTTAATTTGGGCACAATTGAAGATCCTCAAATAGTACACCTAGCACAATTTTTATCTGAAGAGGAAAAGGTACAATTCACTGAGTTCCTAAAGGAAAATAAGATCAACTTTGCATGTTTTTATATAGATATGCCTAGGCTAAACCCTAAATTGATAATGCACCACTTATCTATATCTCCTGGGATCAGTCCCGTGAAACAAAAACTTAGAAAGATGCATCCTCATGTTGCATTGCTAGTAAAGGTAGAGCTAGAGAAATTGTTAAAAGCTAGATTTATTAGAGTCATTGCCTATGCAGGATGGATCTCCAATGTGGTCGTTGTATCTAAATCTGATAAATCTATCAGGATATGTACAGACTTCAGAGACTTAAATAAGGCATGTCTGAATGGTGACTTCCTGCTACCTAATATTGACATAATCATCGATCTCACAGCAAGCTACCAAATTTATTCACTAATGGATGGATTCTCGGGCTATAATCAAATAAAAATTTCCCACGAGGATCAAGAGAAGACCACATTTACATGTGCATGGGGAACATTTTTCTGGGACGTCATGCCATTTGAGTTAAACAATGTCGGTGCTATATATATATATATATATGAAAGAGAAATGACCACTATATTCCATGATATGATGCACAAAAACATGGAGGATTACGTGGATGACACCTTAGCTAAATCCAAGGAAAGGAGCACTCATATTGATTATTTAAGAAAGATATTGGATTGTATGGAGAAATTTCAACTTAGGCTCAATCCAAAGAAGTGTGCCTTTGGGGTCCAATTAGGAAAGCTCTTAGGGTTTATAGTTTCAGCGAAGGGAATTGAGATAGATCCTGCAAAGGTCAAATCTATTCTAGAGATGACTCCTCCATGCAATATCAGTCAAATGAGGACATTACAAGGGAGACTTCAATCAATCAGGAGGTTCATGTCACAACTTGTCAACAGAGCACAAACCTTTACCAAATTACTACACAAAGGGGTCACCTTCAAATGGGATGAACATTGTGAAGCCAACTTCAGAGAATTAAAAGAGTACCTAGCTACTCCTCCTATTCTTATGGCACCTATTCATGCAAAGCCATTACTCCTTTATATTTCAGCTACATCTACATCATTAGGAGTATTATTAGCACAAGAGGATGAAACAAAGAAAGAAAGAGCTATCTACTACATCAGTAGAATGCTAGTGTCCTATGAGCTCAATTATAGCATTATCAAAAAAGCATGCTTAGCAGTCATCTTCACATCACAGAAATTGAGACACTACATGCTCTCTCATACAGTAAGGCTCATTGCTAAGATTGATCCTTTAAAGTACCTCCTAAGCAAAATGGAATTAACAAGACGTCTAGAAAAATGGGTCCTCATTCTAAGTGAATTTGATATTGAGTATGTGGACAGGAGGGCTATTAAAGGACAAGTCCTCACAGATCAACTAGCTGATTCACCTCTTCAAGATGATGAGCC
The DNA here is from genome assembly GCA_018584345.1 of Thuja plicata. NCBI lineage: Eukaryota > Viridiplantae > Streptophyta > Pinopsida > Cupressales > Cupressaceae > Thuja > Thuja plicata. The sequence goes on along the minus strand of MU224853.1, from coordinate 2,640,654 downwards.
TTTAAAAATTGAATTTCCTGATGAGACCATTATGCATTTGACTAAATACCCATGTAATATGTACTTTGATGGTTCTTTCATGCAACAAGGCTCTAGAGCAGGGGTTCTATTCATAACTCCTCAAGGCTACAAGATACCCAAGTCTTACAAATTGATGTTTCCATGCATGAACAACATTTCTGAATATGAGGCATTGTTAAATGGTCTTAAGCTTTCCATGGAGTGGAAGATTGTAGAGTTACATGTGTATGGTGACTCCCAGCTCATCATCAATCAAGTCAATGGAGATTATCAGATGAAAGATGAAAATTTGACGCCCTACAAACAACTGGCTGATGACCTAAAGAAGTACTTCATCTTCATCACATTCTAGTAGATACCTAGAATAGAGAACAAAGCTACAGATGCCATGGCTACATTGGCATCCATGTTACAACTATAGGAACATCAATTCTGCCATGACTTCTTGGTGGAATAATTATCCTATCCTACCTTTGATACCCCTGAATATCAAGTATCTATGCTTTGAAAACCCTAGACCAATCACGGTATGATAATATCATTGCCTATCTAACTAACCAAACCATCCCTAATAATCTTTCCTGAAATGAGAAAAGAGCCCTGATTAGGAAAGCATCATGTTATGTCCTCATAACTAATAATTTATATCGATGAGGTCTTGATGGTACACTTCTTAGATGTTTAGAACTCGAAGAGTCAGATCGCGCATTAAAAGAAGTCCACGAAGGTGTATGTGGATCACATTCAAACGGCTTTTCACTAGCAAAGACACTGCTCAGAGTAGGCTATTACTGGCCTACCATGGAAAAAAAAATTATTCAATTTTCCAAAACATGTCATAAATGCCAGACACATGGAAGTCTCATCCATGCTCCTGCCAAAGAAATTATACTTTTTATTACACGTTGGCCATTTCAGCAATGGGCCTTTGACTTGGTTGGCAAATATATCCCAATTCTTCAAATGGACACAAGTTCATCATTACGGCCACTGAGTATTTCACGAAGTGGGTCAAGGTCATTCCACTAATCAAAGCCACTAGCAAACATGTGGCTATGTTCATTCTGAACTACATTATGTGTAGATATGGAATACCCTCATCAATTGTAACAGACAATGGGGGCCAATTTAAAAATCAAGACATTGATGACCTTTGTGAACAATTCCACATCACTCAACACTGCTCCTCAATCAATTACCTCAAGGTAATGGACAGGCTAAGGCATCTAATAATAATATTCTCAAAATCCTAAATCAAACTGTAAGTAAGTCTAGCAGAGACTGGCATCTACAACTAAATTCGGTACTATGGGCCTACAAAAAAAGCATCAAAACACCAACTAGAGCCACACCATTTTATCTAGTCTATGGCGCTGAAGTAGTAGTACTTATTAAGGTTGAAACCCCATGAACAATACCGCATTGATTGGGTGAATTCTTTAGACCTACTAGATGAGCGCAGACAACAGGCGTTCGATCACCTGAAGGTGTACCAATCACGTACGTCCAAGGGATACAACAAGAAGGTTAAACTATGCCATTTTGAAGTGGGGGATCTCATCTTAAAGGAGAATCCTAAGAACTAGCCCAACAGAGAACAAAAGGGAAAATTTGAACCTAATTGGCTAGGACTTTATGTTATCACTACTTATTTTGGGACTAGAGCCTATCAACTGGCTACACCTGAGGGAGATGTCCTTCCAGATCCTATCAATACTCTACATTTGAAGTGGTTCTACACTTGATGTTTGGCTAGCAGAGCCTATACAGTGAAATAGTTCTCAGAAAGTACCAAAAACATTCAGAAAATTGATCCTAAAGAAAATCCAAAAAAAGTGGAAAAAGTCCTGAAGAAAGGTATCCTTGGTGAAAGCCTGGAAAATAGGCACCATGATACTACAAAAACATTCAAAAAAGCAAAAATAGAAAAAAAAAAAAAAAAGAAAGAAAGAAAATATCTTGCCAAGTAGTGAAAACCTGGCAATCAGGTGTCACTTGTGTTCTGCACTCCATCTATCAATACCCTACTGATACTAAGCCTTCATGATTATACCTGTGCTATGAGTTGATTTTGTTTCCTTATGAAAATCTTATCCTCGCTTGGGATTTGTCTGCATTTCTATCTTAGGATCAAGTCATTCTGCACTAGGGGCATCTTTGTCAGTATGATAGGTTGTGTCTGCTAGGTCGTCACAGGTTGGTTTATCTTGTGATACAATTCTTCTTGATACTTTTGCCAAACCGTTACTTTCACGACACAAGGATGACACAAACATTGCACTAACATGAACGGTGTTCATGTAACCCACCTGGGATTACAAACAGGAATAACATTGTACACAAACATGGAACACATATTGCTTGAATTCCAACTTTTTGATTGTTGAATCTCTACTGTGCTTGAAAAAGGAATCAATACTACCTAAACACAGTTTGATCTTGGTTTGATTATGAATCTTTTATGAACCCATGATTTTTTCACTGGGGGCATCTAAGCAGTTATGAATTTTATTTGATTGATTCACAATTGATGGTTGTTATGTCTCCCAAGTTACTCCATGACGTCTACGCAAAGACAAAGAGTCGCAAGGATGGAGGGCATAATGTTTTCTCAATTTTTTACATATGGTGATTGTTCCAAATGATCCTATAAATTTCACCTAACTTAGATGTTTATGGTAAGATCTACCACTATGGGTGGATAGCCGCATATATCTCGATCTTCATTATGTGTAAACTAGGAGAGGTTGGAACAATTTCCTTGTCTATTTTCTAACTCAGATTCTCGCTAAGGTATACGAAGCATAATGTACCCAAGGATATGAAATTCCAAGGTCATTACGGGTCCAATATCTTTCCTTACAGCGAATATGATATATTAAAAGGAAGGTGACTATCGTGTTATCCTGGCTTCTATGCCTTGATACCTAAGTCTATTTGTGACATTCCAATAAAATATAGTATTCATACTTTCATGATATCAGTGGGTATTAGTGATGGTTGTACTATCAGGTGATATCCATTCTGAATAGCACCTCATGATGATAATAATGTTACAATATCTACAAATCAGTGACAAGTCCTAAGAGTTTGCATATAGCTGCATTTAAAGATTGTATGCTTCATTTTGAAAGCATAACATAAGGAATTTGGGCTCAAAAGTAATTTCTATTTTCTTCCTCTAAAAATCCAAATCAACTACATCCATTTACTATTACTGATATCTATATCATTGCACATCCATAGCATACATTTTGCATTAATAACAAGAAATAGGAATAAAATACAAAAACAAAGCATTTGTACATTTTATTTCTACATCCTAAGTGCATCCATACATTTTAATTTCATAAGAAAAATAAAAAACATACATTTGCATATTCACATAGAATCATTTGAAACATATTTATATCAGTGATAAATCCAAACGCATAAATGATATCATTATCTAAATCTAACTCATCATATGACCAAGATACAATCACATGTGCAAATAAATCTATCACAAATGGAACTCATAAACACATGTCAAGATCAGAAATAGTTGCATCAGATATCTATATAAAAACATGATACAAAGATCAACCACATAGCACAAAGTCTACACAAAGAGTATCATAGGGTCAGCAAGAATCAGATATATATGTGTGTCATGTACAAAAGAAAGATCTCAGAAGGATCCAGATATACAATATACATGTGTAAAATATAGAATTAGCTCTAGCTCCCCCCCCCCTCTCCCTGAACTGGAGGAGGAGGAGGTGGTACAAATGGAGGAGGCAGAGGCATCGTTCCCTCGGACTGCTACACTAGGTGTGAAAATGATGCATCTCTTTGTCCCTCTGGCACGTTAACATGGTATAAAGCATAATAATATGTATCTCTATGTCCTTAATGGACTACAGTCCAAGCCTGTGTATCTCGCTCTTCTCTAAGCCTCTCTAGCTATGTATCCTGATCAGCAAGCAAAGCATCTTCTACTATGATCCTAGCCTCTTCTATAGTAGTTATGGCCTCTAAAACTGTAACCCAGACCCTGTTGGTGCTCAAATCAACAGATTGGATTTCCTATGGATTTTTCCTATCCAATGATGAGAAACCCAAGTGATTTGGCCAACTAACAAGTCACAACCAAGGCAAGGTTGGAACTTCTGCAATTTTGGCTCACCAAAACCAAGGTTGGTAGGCCTATACCTTGACTTATCCTTCAAGTTACAAGGCTTCTTATAGCAGATAAGTAACACTTCAACCTTCTCTCTCAAGTATGGCAAGGCACTTGAAAGAAATCTAACTGAAAGAAATATATCATGAACTATAAATTGAAATGCTTTAAGTAATTGAAAGAATGTTTGTTAAATGTGTATGTAATTTGAAATGAATAGATAGATAAGATATCACAAAACTATAAACAATGAACTAAATAACTATAATGCAAATAAGCAATAAAGACTAGTGCCTTAATCAACTATGGGCAATAGAGTCACTATCATTCCAATCTTATGTTCAACCTCAGAGATAGTTTTACAAGAAAACTTATCACTTCAAAGGTGTTATGGAAT
>MU224853.1:2601058-2632313 GCA_018584345.1 Thuja plicata | reverse complement strand
TGTTTGAGTGGGTTTCACACCTCTTTAGGGTGAAAAGACACAACTCTCATTACAAATTATTTTGGAAAAATAATAAACTAACTAAAAAATAACTACCTAACTTTCAGATTTGGCTTTGGTCAAAAATTCAAAACACCTCGTGAAAAGCTAATATTTTGCTAGAGATAGAAAATTTGATTTCCCGAACTGGATCATTTTTAGATTTTTAAAATTCGACAATCTTTATCCTCTGTCAAAATCATCTTTGTAGCAGGTCTAAATTCTAGCATTTTCTGAAGGCTTCGTTTAGTTAATTCTATTTATTTGTGTCATAAAGCTTCCTTCCTTTGATATATTTTAGTATGGAGAAACATGCTTCTTTATAATGGATTGGGACTTCTAAATTATCAAAAATTAGGGTACCACCAGACCCTAAGTTTCTCTCTCTCCTGCTCGCACTGAGATAATGGGTCCCCATCTCTGCCAAAACCCCTGCGTGAATCCTATCTAGGAGGCCTATCCTAAGATCTATCAGGTTGTCCCTGCTATTGCTACCTCTGATGTCTCTGCTGCTCCCCTGTAAGTAAAGGCCCTGGATCCATCTGGGGAGCAACAAATATGAATCGGGTATGCTGACCCTCTCCACTACCACTGGAAACATCTGCGTGGCCACCCACAGCACCACCTCCCCTGTCATCTCCACCATCATCCCCCTCATCTAGAGGAGAATTCCTCCCATCCCTACCTCCATCTCTACCACTATCTTGGCCTCCATGTCTACCAGCACCCCTATCTCTCTGGGCTCCTCCTCTCCCTCTGGCGGGATGATCATCAGGATCATAATCTATCAGCTCCTCTATACAAGGAATGACCTCCTCAGGTACTCTAAATCAAGGAAATGGACGTTGAAGCATCTCTGTTGTGTACCCATCTGAGAAACCTGCATCTGCAACATCCAGATGGAGATCCCAATCTACTCCAACCATGTCCCTAATCTCCTAATGGGCGGTCTCATAGCTCAGCTGAGTACCCCACAATGGTGCCTAATCACAGATCTGCGTGTATACAGTAATATCCTATATCCTTCCCTATTGTCGCCTGTACTACCTCAGAACTTGTGTGTGCACGAACTACTCTACAATATATTTGGTTCTCCCAATGAGGTAGCTACTCTGGAAAAAAAATGGAACCTATTGAGCATCTGAGGTCCACTCCTCACAATCTAAATATGGCCGCCAGACTACCTCTGTCATATCATCAAAGAGTCATCGCCAATACTCTACCTTTCCCAGATGGGGCTGCTGAATGAGACCTGCATACATATATACATAAGCCTACTTTGGTGCATATTGTCTATCAACTATCGGTCGTGTAATAGGGATATCCTCCTAGGCCCAGATCTGAAGAATCAAAATACCCACAGTCATGCTCCGGGTATAGTGGTACACAATCTCATGAAGCTCACGGTACATGTGGGCTAGAATACAACTCCCCCACGCAAATCTTTGTCTGTGGATGACCATTTGCTCTAACATGTCCACCCATCTGACCATGAACCCATTTTGTCCTTTGTCTGGCATCGGGATGCCACCAATCAAACCTGCTAAATATACAGATAATTGATCATAGTGATCAAACATGTAATCCCAAGAGAGGTATCTCCGGTCAATAGTATCATCATCAAAATATCGACAAGTTGCACCAATCGCCACGGCAAAAGTCACCTCAAAATGCACCTCACAGCCCATGATGGGAACATGTAGTATCCTCCATACATCCTTAGGAGTAACTATAATCTCCCCGATCGGAAGGTGGAAGGTGTTGTTCTCTGAGTGTCATCTCTCGGCAAGAGCAGTCAACAACCCTCTATTTACCCTTATGTCGGGTAAATCCATCAAAGATCATAATCCATAATGGATCATGTCTCCTACTCCTCCACTAATAACAATCCAGACACGGCAAGCACACGACATGGATATGTGCCTCTAAATGCGACTACCTCAAAATACGCCTGTTTTGGCACATACAAAGATAAATCAGTGTTATATCTACGACAAAGATGCAGACTCCTGATCAGCTAAATAATTCAAGGTCTGCGACAGACAAACAATTCAAAATGGATAAGATTCTAAATCTAAAAATGGGATGCAATCCAAGACAGGGTGTGATCTCTTTTACCAGATGTGATCCTAGAAATACAGGATGTGACAGGGAATACCGGGTGCAATCCCCAAAATCTGGGATGCGACCCCAAAAATAGGGTACGATCCTGAAGGGTCAGGAAATGACACAAACCAAAAATCCATTGGTAAACTAAGATAAAAACATAAAAAATGGGATACGATCTAGGACATCTTAGATGCGATACAGAAAAACCAGATACAATATGGGAAATACCGGCTACGACACGGGTTTGACGGCGTGCGATCCGAAATCTCGGATGCGACCCATAACTCAAAAGGCTATAAAAGCTGTAAAAATGCATGAAATTCAAATTTGCAAAATTCACAAGGTATTTTTACGAGTACTTACCATAGCTGGGTAGTCAGTCGGGCCCTGATGTCGATGGCTGAGCCCAAAATGATGCTTCCTAACAGGGACTACCATCTTCTCTGCAGAGCTCTAAGATTTACTATGGGAAAAAGTGAAAATAAATAGTAAAATGGTAATTTCGAGATATATATTGGTCTTTTGAGCTATTTAGGAGTTCTGAAACTCCTCATAAGCAACTAAAAACTATATTTATGTTCTCTATTTGATCAATCGGGAACCAAATCAAAGGTGCCTAAGGTATTTTGTGCAGCACAGTAATATTTTTGCGACAACTCCTGAAAATGCAGATTTGCTTCATTTATTCTGAAAATCTGTCAAATTGCACATTTCACCATAAATCCTGGTTCGACATCATTTTATCAATCCCACCACTCATATTTTCACGTAATTAAATTGGTATACCATGTGTTTATTCTTAAACACACCCTCTTTTTCATTTCTTCTACTCAGTTCTTTCTTTCCCTAACCACTTCCTGCAAGTGATATGTTCTTTCCACTAAGAGATTTTATTCTTTTCCTTCTATTTCGTTCCCAAGGGGGCATGATGACACTATCATCAATCAAATTCTTTCTCAAAACAGCATCAAAAATGACTTCGTTATCAAACAACTAGGGGCATGACAGTTTCCTTGACTAAGTTGGAACTATTGGATAGAGAGTTTTGGTTCTCATAAGTTGGATATCTTATGTTTCCTCATTTTAAAAGATTCTTACTAAGCTCCTGGCAGCTTCTTACTGAATTTTGGATGACAACCAAGTTCAAAATCAGTATTATCAATCTTTGAATGACAACCAAGTTCAGAATTGGTATCTTTAAAATATTTTATTGGTCGTTGGACGACAACCAAGTTCAAAGTCAATTCTATCAGTTTAGTTCGATCAAGTGTGAGACTAATCTCATCAGACATTTCATTCGATCGTGAGAAAAATTCTCAATCTTTCTGAAGTCAAAATCAAAAAACTTTCTTTGAATCAATGCGTTGCTCGCACATCAATTCAAAGAGGGGCAAATGTAACTACCTGGATTTGGTCTGTTCAGACCATAGACCCTATTTTATTTAAGTGTGATCATACCCCCAATTATGTTCAAATGACCTTGTTACTACTTGACATAATTAATTTAATCTCCTAAGGTGATCAAATCACTAAATTAATTACTTTTAGCCAAAATCAAATAATCAATCAAATACATGGCTAAAATGATTAATTTTCTAGGAATTAAATAAACTCCTAAACCAATTGCTCACTTGCAAATGAACCCATTCCCCTAGCTTAATTAATTTAATTAAATTGGCTATAGTCCTATTGATTATTAAAAAGTAATTAAATGTTTAAATAATTAATATCCCTATTTTTGAATGAATTAAATAAGTTTTATTCACTTCATTAATATTCCTCTAAACCCCTAACCTAACCCACTTCAACCACTTTGACTCTAGGTTCAAACCTATCCCAACCCATTCACCCTTGCTAAATCTAGTTCTAATCCTAATTCTATCCTAACCCACCTCCTAATGTTGTCACATTCAATTAAGGAATGATTAAGGACTCCACCCACTTGAGAAAGCCAAGGAATCTCAAGATTAATTTCCTCAAGTCCACCTTCTCAAGCTTTCCTCTTACACCCTTCCCATGCTTCTTTAAGGCTCTCATTAATGCCTCATTAATGGAGATTTCTTAAGCCCATGCCTCTTCAATGCCTTTGGCGTTTATTTCTCTTACACTTCATTAATGAGTTTTTCAACTCCATTAATGCACTTTGTCCCCCCTCTCTCTCCTCATTCTTCTATAAATAGAAGATGTTTTTGAGCACAAATAAGCCCATAATTTTAGAATCAAATGCATTGTTATGTTGTTAGAATAAACATAGATTCATATCATATTTTAGATTTCATGTTTATGCATTGTTATTTTTATGCTTTTTAGAGCTAGAATGCATGTTTAGGAGATATCTTTATTTGTTTTAACTCAAATCTTTCATGCTAAGTCATATATGTCACTAATAGTAGCATAATCTAAGGGTTGTTATGTTGCTTATCATACTCTTCTTAGTTAGAAAGCAATAGGTTGATTTTAGTGCTTTATATTCTCATCTAACCATGTTTTCCACTAATGCAATGACCTATTGAAGTGTTGTGTTGCATGTAATAGGTGCAATATTTCACACACACGGTTATATTTTGCATCAGTTTTATTATACATTGATCAAATGCCAAACTAGCATAATTAAAGATGCACTATGGTATTACTTGTTATAAATTTGTGAAAACAATCTCGTCGTTCAATACATACTAAAATGCATCGGTGTACATACAAGGCTAGGTTGTCAATACTTACCGAGAATCATCGGTTAATGTATAAAGCTAATTTTCTAAGTACAAACCAAGATCCATTGGTAATCATAAAAATTTGACATGTTGTCTTTGCCAAAAACCAAAATTCGTCAGTTGATGTAATAAGTTGACAGCTGCCCCAAAGCATCGCACTCTCACCAAGAATGTTATTTGTGTATCACCTGACTACTCCATCTTCACACACCGAGAAGTGGTTGGGAATTTATGACACAACTTAGGGAAAATTCTATAAATAGAAGATGGAAGGGTTTCATTTTTCACCAAGCGACTAGAGCGAAGAGATAGAGAGAAACCTGAGCACGAAGCAACCTGATTGCAGAGTGCCTACAACTCGACTCCCTGCACTCCAAACAGATTCCTAACAGCTACAGAGGTTGAAGTAAGTAACAAAGATAATTGAGAACTCTACTTTCATTTATGAGAAAAATCCCTAATTTCATAAACGATGGCAACTACATCAAGAACCTCTAAAATCAAGAATGCTAAGGAAAGTAAGGTTAATCTGATAAAGAATAGTACATGTGAGGAACCTAAGTATAAAATTTGTCCAGAGATTGCCTCGCAACCCGAAAAATCTAGAGAATTATTTGAAATTCCACCTAAGGTTTTTTTGATTGAGGATGTTAGATCCTACATTCACTACAAGATCACAGAAATTGGAGATCTTGAAGTAGAACAGGCTTACAAGAAGCTTTGCAATGATGATGGAACCAAAAAAGAAGAGCACAAGCACATTGAGGTAAAAGGGCTCACAAATGCCCTATGGTTCCCGAAGGAGTTCAAAACCAAATGGATTCAGGTAGTGCTAAGTTGATTGCATTACCAAAAGGTATGGCTAGATGAGCCTAAACCGATAACCAAGGATGTTATACATGATGTGACCGGTTATCCTATAACTGAGAAACCAAAGGCACTTAAACACCCTCCTCAAGTTGACATTGAGAAGAACACAGGAGTTGCATGGGATGGAAGAGGATTAAAGGTATCCACCATCACCGATGATGATCTAAAATTTGGAGCATGTTTCTTAGGATGAAAATTCTTTCAGGCTAGCAGGATGAACAGTATTACATCTAGAGCAATGGATACAACACAAATTTGTCAAGAAGGGATTGCAGTTGGATCTTTCAGAACTGATACTCAGATAATTAGATGAGAACATGAGGACGATCAGGTCTGAAAAGACCAACTCATGTAAATTTGGATCTCTATTAATGTGCATATTTTTCTATTTCCAAGAAACCTTCCCATCTATCGGTAAACACTACCTGACTAGTGACAGTTCAAATAAGTGAATTCATCAACTCACTTTGAGACAATTTTGAATCATTAATGGATTAGTATTTATTTAGATTCAAAGAGAGAATACAAAATAGAATGAGGATACTAGAACAGCTGGTAGAGAAATACAAGACTGACATTTATTTCTTGGTGGACACTGATACCACCCTAATCAAACTAGTTGTACCGAGGACAACATGGTTAGCTCCACTTGACTATGAAATCAACATAGATCAAGCAACAAATGTTATTGAAGCATTGTTGAAATTACCATTGGATAAATCACAACCAAGGTTTGGAACCTTTGAAGAAGCCAAGGAAAGAATCAAATCAGGCCTAGTTGTGAAGAAAATTGATAGGAAGAAAGACAAAATGGTAAAGACCTTGAAAAGGAAGCTATCGCTTAATGAGGAAGAAACTGAAAAGACAGAGGAAACTAAGGGTCAGTCACCCACCAGTGAAGTAGACAAGGGGAGTGACTTAGAGTCAATAGAGTCTGATGCACCCCACCCCCAAATAAGGAAAGGACAATAGTTTCTCAGACGACAAGGAGCCAAATAGTAGAGGCAGACTCGCCATCTGTTAAGAAAGGTCAAGTAAGGACCTACAAAAGAAAACCTCAAACCAAACAGACCACATCACCAAAGAGGAGAAGGAAATTAATCCTAACCAAGGAAGATATCAAAGATACTCAGCAGGATGAATCTGTCCAAAAAGAAAAGAGTAAGATTCCTGAAACTATTGATGAGGTTTGTGCTTCTACTTTCAAATTAGGTACAACAAATGATTGCAAGATTAAGAAAAGGCTAACATTGGATCTCGAGGATCGAAATAAAATAGAAGAGGCAATTATCACAATGATGTGTGTATTCAAATATGTTCCAATACATTTAGCAGATAATATGCCAAAAGAACTTTTGAATAGATTATCGGCAAGATGGACATTTTCATTACACTCTGAGAAACAAATTAGGGAAAGAGCCCTAGTTTTTGTCATGCCTCCTAAATCTAAAATGGAGGAGATTGAAGAGATGAGAAGAAACACTCTAAAAGATTCTCACCAAAGTTAAGAGCCTACCAAGTGCTTCAAGGACATCTACTTGAGCTAGACAGGAAGAGTGAGGCTGAATGGAGAAAGATACTTGATATACCTAAAAAGGATACAAGTCTCGAGCCACAAATAGCTCTTACCAACAAGCAACAGAACAAAGATGATCTGGCTAAACCTAGCCCAAAGCATATCCTTATAAATGACACAGATGATGTCACAATAGTAGAATTGGAAAAAGAAGCCAACAAGGATATGGATGTTGTTGATGAAACATGGCCAGATAATACTATCATTGATATCACCAAAGATTTTGTAGATAAGGTAAAGGGAGATGAAGATATTACTATTACATTTGATCAGCCCAAGGGAAAAGATACATCTGTTGATGCTACACAAGTAAACATTCCAGGCCAAATGCCAATATTGATTCAAGCAATCAATATAATCTCACAAAAGGAGAAGACCTCCAAGCCCGATGCAAGCATACCCGACAATGCAGGGGAAGGAGAAAAGAAAGACACAACTGATGACCAGAATGTCATCAGAGGGGATCAAAATGTAACATGTGAAGATCTCACACAAAAATATGGAGATCAAATAGAAAAAGATGCACAAATGAGAAATAGAGATGAAGTGCAAAATGATACTGGTAAAAGAGACAAAACCAAAGATGTCACTCCTGAGGACACCAAAGGAGATGTTAAAGGTAATGTAAAGGTTGATGTGGAGACATCCACTCACAAACAGAAGGTAGAGACCGAAGCACAACAACATAAAGGCACTACTCCACTGATAACCTCATCTAGCACATCAGACCAAGCAGAGAAGTTGGCTATGGTTATGCATACAGGTGCATCTCAAAATAAAAAGAAGAAAACAAAGAAGAATAAGTTGGAGGTCACACTTGATGAGAACATAGAAATACCAAAGTTTGATACAACTACTTTATATTTTGAATCACTCCAAGAATATGGAGAAATTTTTCAAAGGAAAGCTTTGCAAGAAAAGCTTAAGAAGGAGCACCGAGACTCCTTAGTACTGGAAACCACAAGGGATAAATTAAACTAGATAGTTCCTGACATTGATGTTGATCACAAAGAACCTCTCCTAGATCAACTTGTTGTTCTCCCTAATGCCATCACAACACAAAATTTGGATGAATAAAAGGTGATTGAGGAACGAGCAGAATAGAAGTTCCAATACAAACTGACAGAAAAGATCAGCCAAGAAGTGGCAGAGAAAAAGGTAATGCTTTTAGAACTACCCAATGAATTGGATCCAATCATTACTGAAGCTATTTCCTTAATACAAAAATTTTGCACTTTGGATAAATTCACTAAGGACAATAGTGAAAAGATAGAAAAGTAAGATTCAAATCTAAATACCAGTGCACAAGGTCTAACCAAAGATGACAATGCAATTAAATTGCATTATGAAAAGATAATAGAGATCAAAAGGTTAAGACAAGAAATTTGGGAAGCAAAATCACAATTCAGAGAAGAGGTTACCGAGCTACAAGCTCAAATTTTATTGAACCTCACACTTCTACAACAACACATAAGTTCGGCAAGATAGCTAATTTCCACCCCTGAGATGTCTGTAGCAGACAAAATCTACGACATGCATGCCAGAATTACACTAGAGAATATGGCTCTTGAATATCTAAAGGAGAAATGGGAGAAGATGATGGAGGAAATGAAGACCTCTCACTCTCATATTTTTGATAAACTATAGGTATACACATTTTCCCTTACTATCAGAAAAGGGGGAAAATGATATGCACAATAGGGGAGAATGATATGTACAGTACATATAACACAAAGGGAAAAGACAAGGTGACAAGGAAGAAATAGTAGAAAGACAAGTGTACATGTACATATACTATACTATACTATACCGGCATATGCATAGGGGGAGTCATGAATTGACTAAGTAATATACATGGTGTACATACTATAAACATTTTTAGTATTTTGCACATCAGTTGTTGATACTAGTGTCAAAGGGGCAGATTGATGACATATATTTTGTCATTAGTATGCAAAGGAAAACCATCAGTAATGACTACACTGAAAGATAGGTTTTAGCACAACCCGAAAGAATAGTCTACAGTATAAACCAAAGACACGACTTACAAGTGCAAAATTAAAAAAGTTAACAGTGGAACCCGATAGGAGTAAAATGACAACGGAACCTGACAACATAGTGCAAATCAAAAGAGCAAGAAAACCCGACAGACTATTCATAGAAGGAAAGACTTTCAGAGAAACCTGAGCATCAGAGACCAAAAGTCAGTTATATCTCGAGAAAAGTGGATCTGACTTCTATGTCAGATAAAACACTTATATTTTATATTTAGAGTTTTGATTTGATTTAAAACCATTTCTTGAGGGACAAGAAAGATAATTGTAATTTTTTTAATCAGTCTAACTGATTAAAAACATGCAAACTAGGAGATCAAGGTCAAGTTGTAAACCTTTGATCATAGAGTTAAGTTTGTAATACGTGAAATTGAATTAGGTCAATCTATTGTATAAATATATGTGTAATCATTCATTTCATATGGATGTGAGGATGATTGTAGCCAAGGAGCACATATATGGATCAAATTGAGAGTTTCAAGAAGCAAAACAAAAAAAGATGAATTTGGTTATCAAGAACCAAGAATCAAGGCTACCGAGCAACAAAGGTATTAATCAATCACATTAGGTGATACTTTGTACATGTGATTTTAATGGATCTATAATCAAAAATTGTAGATTGCATAAACTCAGATCAATGAGTATTTGTGTCTACATTATAATAAGTGTAGCAAATAGAAGAAATCCTTTCAAGGAAGGTGGATTTAGCAATCCTATTGTAAATCTCTTAGCTGAGTGCACACTAAATAGTGTTGCTAAATCTCTTAATAGAGTAGACCTTAACTAGTCTCCACATAATACTCCTAACAAGGTAGATCATCAGAAGTGATCAAATTGTAAGCCTTAACCGGCCCCTTCCAATCTGCAGATAGTGAATTTTTTTTGTGTGTCATCCCCACCATAGTTTTTACCTTCTAACAGGGGTTTTCTGCGTTACCATATCTTGTGTTATGTGTCATTTCTTTCATGAATGTTTCTATGAATGTCTACATACAATTAAGATTATGAATTGATATCACATGCATAAAGAAAGAACAACATATATGATCGATAAAGCAAAGATTTGATTACATAAGGTTAAAGGTTAATTAACTAAAAGTTTTAGAGGTATTGATTCACCCCTCCCCTCTCAGTACATACTTCCCATTATTTCCAACAACTTCTTCTTAAATGCCAAAGGTATATTAGCGTCCCCTAGTGTTTTCCATTTCCAACCCAATGTCAAGCTTTCATTTGGGGTTTCCACATAATATTTAACATGGATGCCTATATTATGCTTCAATGTTTCTATAGTCTTATTATCCTTGATTAATGATCTAAGAGAGGGATAGCCCCCCAAGATTCATCCCAAAAGAGTGCTCTTTCTCCATCACCAACATCCCACAAGATGCCTTTTAGGATGACGCTTCTACATTCACAAATAAAGTTCAATATCTATGATCCACTCGGGGGAGACTCATGTCTAAAACTGCTCAAAGAATAATTTCCATCTAGATGTTTGTGCCTTAGAACTTTTACCCATTTTGATTCTGGGTCCTTGTACATTTGCCATACTATTTTTTCCTAAAGTGACATTTTTGTTCCTTAATAATTTTTAGGTTGATGCCCCCTTCATCCGTAGGTCTACAAATGTGGTTCCAAGCTATAAGTGTCATTTTCTTCTTCTCACCAGCTCCTTGCCAAGTTCTTAGTTTCTTGGTAAGTTTAGACACAATGGCAGTAGGCATATTTTAACATGCCATTTGATTAATTGGGATGGTTGACAGCACTAATTTTATCATCATATCCCTACCACTAGTGGAAATCCATTTACTTTTCCATGATTCCACATGTTTTTCTACTTTCTCTAGCATGTTACTCCAAAGTTTGGCAGACCTTTTTCCTATGTCTAATGGTAATCCTAGATATTTGCAAAGAAACTCACCTCTCCTAAAGTCTAAGATCTTGCATATGTCCTCTTGTGTTTCCTTCCTTGTATTTAAAAATATCTCTAACTTTTCTTTATTGATAAGTTGACCTGATGCCTTGGAATAAGAATCGAGGATTGATTTTATTTTCCTTTCTTCCACTATATCTGCCCTTCAATATAACATTGTATCATCCACAAATTTTTGGTGAGTAGTGGCCTCAATTCCACTTATTATTTTGATTCTATTTAATTGACCACTACATCTAGCTCTAGTAAGTGAT
Organism: Thuja plicata; assembly: GCA_018584345.1. Lineage (NCBI taxonomy): Eukaryota > Viridiplantae > Streptophyta > Pinopsida > Cupressales > Cupressaceae > Thuja > Thuja plicata. The sequence goes on along the minus strand of MU224853.1, from coordinate 2,620,764 downwards.
CTACCTAATGCTTCAGCCATAATTATAAAAAGAAAAGGGGATAATGGGTCACCTTGACGCAATCCTCTAGAGATGTCAAAGAAAACTTTCGAGGACCCATTCACTAAAATGGATACCCTAGGGCTAGATATGCACTCATATATTAGATTAATCAATTGTTTAGAAAAAGGAAATGCTTCTAGGGTTTTACATAAAAATCTCCAATCTAATTTATCATAAGATTTTTTAATATCCAATTTGATCAACATATTGGGTTCATGGTTTTGTTGCACTGAGTGAATAGCTTCCTAGGCTATCATAACCCCATTTAAGATTGATATCCCTGGAACAAACCCCGGTTGTTCATCTGCTATCAATTTTGGTAAAATTTTCTTAACTCGGTTGGCTAAAGCTTTTACTAAAATCTTGTAAATAGTATTACACAATGAGATTGGTCGGAAATCCTCAAAGTTCTTTCATTCTAACTTCTTCGGAATAAGAGATATGAAGGTATTATTGATTTCCTTTAGCGATTTTCCAGAATTTCTAATGCCTTCCACAACCTTTGTAACCTCGTCTCCTAGGAAAGGCCAGCATTTCTGATAAAATAGAGCTGGAAATCCATTACGGCTAGGTGCTTTATCAAGGTGTAGCTACTTCAAAGTTGATTTAATTCCTTCTTTAGTAAATTTTTCATTTAGCATCTTGTTTTCTGTATTTGTAATAATTTTTGGAATGTTTTGTAATATGTCCATCTGAGCCACCCTGTTAGAGGATTCTTTGTTATTAAGAATATCCTATAAGTATGTTACTGGTTCATTTTCTATACATGCAGGTTCCTCAATTATTTCCCCATCTTTCCTCATGATTTTTGTATTTCTTTCAAGATTCCTTCTCGTCTTTGCGCTATTATAAAAGAACTTTGTGTTTTTGTCTCCTTTAGCCAACCACATTTCTCTTGATTTTTGACACCAAAATATTTCCTCTTTGGCTAAGATATCCTTGTATTTATTTAATAGTTCATTTTCCTTTATATAACTATCCTAGTCCATGCCTTCATCAATCACCTTTTCATTTAGTTCATCGATTTCTTTTTCTAGGTTCTCCTTTGAATCAAAGATGTTCTCGAAGTGCTCCTTATTCCACCTTATAAGCTTTCTCTTTATGGATTTGAGCTTGGCCATAAACACAAAGGCCCTTGATCCCTCAAAATGCTCCTATTTCCACCATTTTTCCATAAGAGGCATAATGTTTTCATCCCTTAGCCACATTTTCTCAAATTTAAAAGAGAATCACACTAGAGGTAGGCCTTCCTCAATCATTAGTTCAACTGGAAAATGATCTGATCCTAATGTGGGTAGAATCGTTGCTTTAAAGTTATAGTCAAAATCAGTCCAATTTCCTTTGTAAAAGAACCTATCCAACATCTCAGCAATGTGACTAAAACCCTTTTGTCTATTATTCCATGTATATTTTCCATTTTCTGATCTAATTTCCATTAGTTCCTTAGGATTAACCCATTCTCAGAATTACATTGTTGTTTGTGACTCCTAGGTGATGCTACCCCATTTTTCCTCCATTCGCATTACAACATTAAAATCTCCACCAATAATAAATTTTTGGTTAGGATATTCTTCCAATAAATTCCTAATATCTCTCCAAACAATTTGTTTATCTTGGATAGAGATTGGACCATATACATTAATCATAACAAAGCTAAGTTTGCTCCTAATGCTTTAAATTTTTCCACATGTCCAATTCTTTTCCTCCCTTATTCTAACATATGTGATGTTCCGCGGATTCTAGATTATTCCTAGTCCTCCAGAGGCCCACATTGCTAGGACTTCATCCATGTCCCAAGCTCCAAGTTTCCTACTAAACCCCCTACTCAGTTTGGTCTCTTGTGTCATGATTAAATCTTCCTTAAATTTGAAAATACAACATTACCTTCATTGTGCCTTGGCAAGGAACTTCCCCTTCCTTGCATATATTAGTTCAGTGATTTTAGTTTGGCTCACAATGTTACCATCAATTCGTCTAAGTTCATTAATTAATTTTTTGCCTCTCTTTTTTGCTACCTTAGCACAATCAAGTGAGGTCCTACATTTTTCTGTAGCTAATAACCACAATCCTTCCTCCTCCTTATCCTCACTAGCTCTATCCTCACCTCTGGTTATCTCAAGATTTATGTCCTCCTTATCCATTGACTCTAGTACTTGTACAATCAGATTTTGTTTTTCAGCCAGTGACTTCTCATCCTCCCTCTCATCTATAATTTCTAATCCTAGGAAGTCATTTATTGCCTCAATCATTCATGTTTCCCTTTATACTTTTTCATCTGTTGTTTGGTGTGGTTGTTTCCTATTTTCCAGGTTTTGTATGATGCCACTTCTTTATGGGATAGTCTCCTTCATAGATATGATACTGCCCTTGATTAACCCTTCATTGTTGACTGATTCTTCCTCAATAAATTCCAATTCTTTCAACACAAAACTTTTGATAGCCTATACCTATTCCAGGATAGCTTTCAGAGAATCTCTATAATTATCTTTAATTATATCATTTTCTTGGTGTGTATTAATGATTTCCTCAATATTGGTATTCAATTTGAAACCCATCCTCACCAGTTCACTCTCAAAGGGAAGGTCATATTTGATAATCCTAAAGGTTCATAAGTTGTCATTAGTATACAAGGAAACAGTTTTTGAACCATTGGTTACATGATCACCAAGTGACAACATTCAGACAAGCGCAGAGGTCACCAAAATAGACAAGCATAGAGGTCACCGAAACAAACAAGCGCAGAGGACACAAAAATAGTCAAACACAGAGGTCATCGAAACAGACAAGCACAATGATCACCAAAATGAGTGAACACCGAGAGCACTATCACCGACAGACAATTTACAGAGTGAACTGAGCACATTCTAGACAAAGCATACTGAACACCAGTCTACCGAGAGACAGTTTTATTCCTGAGAAAAGTGGATTTGAGATACACGTCAGCTAAAGCACTTCAATCTTAAAAATATCTTTTTTCTTAACTATAAAACCGTTTCTTGAGGATCAAGTAAAGCATAAGTAATAGTTTTAATCATTTTAACTGATTGTACAAATGCAAACTAGGAGATCAAGGTCAAGTTGTATACCTTTGATCATAGAGTTTTTCTTATAAAGCGTAAAACCAAATTAGGTTAAAACCTGTGTATATATAGATGTATAATCAATCAAGAACATGATGATTGTAGTTGCAGAAGACATTTATTGATTAGACAAAGAGGAACATGCAGAAGGACACAAAAGGAAGAATTCAGTTATGAAGAACTAGATTCAAGGCTACCGAGAAGAATAGAAGTATTATTTATCAGAGGTCTTTGTCAACTTAAAGGATTTGTATTCAGAAATTCAGGATTATGTTATTAGGTCATAAGTATTTTTGACTACTCTCTAACAATTGTAGCAAATACACTAAATCCTTTCAGAAGGTGGACTTAACAGTCTTATTGTAAATCTCTTAACTGAGTGCACACTTAACAGTGTTGTTAAAATCTCTTAACCGGGTAGACTTAACAAGTCTAACTTGTTACTCCAAAATAGGGTAAGATCATCAGAAGTGATCACAAATTGTAGCCTTAACCGAAACCTTCCATTTTGCAGATAGTGAAGCTTTGTGGGTTTCATTTCCACTGTAGTTTTTACCTTCTAAAAGGGGTTTTCTGCGTAACCAATTCTTGTGTCATGTGTAACTAAGTTTCATGAATGTTTCTATGATTGTTTACATGCACTTAAATTTATGTTATGATATTACATGCATAAGGTATAAAATCAATATGGTTGATAATGCAAGAAAAGATTACTAAGGTTAATTGATAAAAGTTTTAAGGGTTCTGATTCACCCCTCCCCTCTCAGTACACACCATTCTATTATTCCAACAATTGGTATCAGAGCTAGATCTCTTATTTTGAAAAGTTTAATCACTTGAGAGAAAACATCATACAATGGAAAGGTATAAGCTAGATAAGAATATTGAGAATCAGAAGTTGGAGATACAGATTTTCTTTGAGAAATACAAAGAAGAAAGAAACAAGATAAAATAATTATTGGCTAAAAGAAAATTCATGGCATTTTGCTACAATGAAATTGACTATCATGAAGAAGAGATACCTGATTTATTTGAGTCATCAGGATCTGCATCTGGTAATACATCTGCCACATCTGAAGGAAGCATTACAAGTATGGATGAAATCAATCAACATCTGACTGAACAAGTAAAGGTACTTCAAATCAATCAAAAGACACAGATGGTAAGAATGATTGATGTTATGAATAATGCTAGACAAGTTGAACAAGAAAGAGCATTAGCTATTGATGATAGGAGGAAGATCACTGAAAAGTTGCAAGAGAAAGAATCTGAGATATAGAGACTTACTGAACATCACATTGAAATCACCAATCAAATAGTTCTTATGAGTCATGAGGCCAATTGAGTGAACATAGAACTTAATGGGAAATTGGAATCTATTGGTGAACTAAGAGAAGAAAATGAGAAACTAAAGCATGAAGAAAGGATTCAGAAACAACATAATGATATGATCAAGAAAGCTAAAGAAAGTACAAAAAGAATGGATGATTTTCTGAATGGACAAAGAAGACTCAACAACAATACCGGTTTAGGATATATCGAGCATGGAGAATCATCAAACCAATCTGATCAAAGGAATGTCTACACAAATCCAAGAGAAAAGAAGAAGTCATGCAATCACTGTGGAAAACCAGGCCACACATCAAATGTTTGCAGAAGAAAAACCAAAGGTATTCCTAAATTCACTTCTACATTCATAGGTAATTGTTATAACTGTAACAAGCATGGACACAAAGCACATGAATGCAGATCTAAGGTGAACAAACCAAAGAAGGAATCCTATATGGAAAAATATTTTCCTACTTGCAACATACATGGCCACACATCTCATGAATGCAACAAAAAGAAAAAGCAAGTATAGAAACCCAAAGAACAATAAAATGCATATAAATCGAGAAGAGTTCGTAACCCATATGTTTGAGATTACAACACATGGGTAAATTTCATAGCATGTGGTAGATATGGAGACATAGCTGCAAACTGCATTAGGAAATGGATACGAAGATCATGGAACTGGACTAACTCTAGAATGGCATGCTTACATTGTCATAAGGTTGGTCATCTAAGCAAGGACTGTAGAGACTAAGTGACAAATTCAAGCACTTTTGCAAATGGAAACACTATTGAAGACATCAGGAGAATGAGAAATCAAATCTGGAGGAAAGCTTCAATCAATGATAAAGTTGGACCAAGCAATACAGTTGGTGACACCTCATCCAATAGATTAGGTGATTCCATGACCCCCACCTAAGAAATACAATTATGGAACTGCACTCTACAAAGCTATATCTTACATCAGTTCCAATATTCATTGATAATGTGCCAAATTAGCATGAATGGAGATGCACTATGGTATTACTTGTTATGATTTTTTGAATCCAGTCTTGTCGGTCAATACACACTGAGCATCGTCGGTGTACATATGAAAAACAACCAAGTTGTCAATATAAACCGAGCATCGTCGGTAAACATGTAAAATAAAAACAAGTCTTTGCTACATACCGAGCACCGTCGATGAACATGTGAAAAGTGCAACTAAGTTGTCACTTACCACGAGCGTTGTATACTCACCGAGGATGAAGGCTTTGGTATGATACCCGAGCAACTTTGTTTCATCAGCCGAGTGGTAGATGAAGCATTCAATGCACCACTTAGGTTATTTTCTATAAATAGGGCAACAAAGTGCTCATTCATTCACCAAGTGAAAAAGAGAAAATAGCAGAGCGAAGACAAGCGACTAAGAGAAAAAAATATTGAAGAATGATCCACAACAAATTCAAAGGCTAGTCCAATAGATTTCGAAGCACTCACTGCTATCAACCAGTAAGTACCAAGACTTACCGAGCACATAGTTCATTTGCAAAGAATCCCTAATTTCACGAACAATGGAAACTACCTTGTGAGTCTCAAAGATCAAGAACAAAAATCACAAGAAGATCAACCTGATTAAGAACACAACCTGTGAGGAGCCCAACTATAAGCTTTTCCCTAAGGTTGCTACTCAACTTGACGACAAGGGAGAATTCTCAAGCTTCCCTCCTAGGGTTTTTCTATTTGAATATCTGCATATACATCCACTGCAAGGTTGCAGAGATCGGAGATCTTGAGATTGAAGAAGCTTACTAGAAGCTATGCCAGGATGGAAACCTCAAAGATGAACACAAGCACATTGAGGTGAAAGGGTTAACCAATGCCCTTCTGCTCCCAAGAGAGTTCAAGACCGAATGGATACGCATTGTACTTAGTTGGGAACATGACAAAAAAATTTGGTTGGATGAACCAAAACCGATCACAAAGGATGTGATTCATGTTGTAACTTGCTATCTAATAATCGACAAGGTTAAATCCCTAAAGTATCCTTCATGCCCCGAGATTGAAAAACTAACCAAGGGAGAATGGGATGGAAGAGGGTTGAAACTCAATACAATCACCGAACCTGAGATGAAATTTGGTGCATGTGTGATTGGGTACAAAATATTCCAAGCTAGCAGAATGAACAACATAGCATGTGAAGTAGTTGACACTGCTTATAAGATTGTGAAGAAGGGACTTCAACTGGACTTATCTGAGTTGCTACTGAAGCAACTAGAAGAAAATATGAGGACAATTAGATCAGCAAGATCTAATACATGTAAGTTTGGTTCCCTCCTTATGTGCACATTCTTCTATATTGATAATTTCTTCCCCTATGTCAGTAATGTCACTTGGGACACAACCCGACCAGTAACTGCACAAATTAGTGAAATTATTAAGTCACTAGGGGATAACTTCACATCTATAATGGATTCATACTTCACCACTTTCAAGGATAGAATACAGAAGAGAATGAGAATCCCTGCACAACTGGTTGAACAATACAAAGATGACATATGTTTCATAGTGAACACCGACACCACACTTATCAAACCAGTTATACCGAGAATAGCATGGTTACCACCATTGGACTATGAGATCAACATTGATTAGGCTACAAAGGCAATTGAAGCCTTACTGAATGAACCACTAGACAAATCATTGAGCAGATTTGGCACATATGAGGAATCCAAGTTTAGAATCAAGACTAGTTTAGTTGTCAAGAAAATCGACAGGAAGAAAACAAAGATGGTGAAAACACTTGAGAAGAAACTTTCGATAAATGATGAAGAATTGGAAGAAGATGTCACCGAGCGAAAATCACCCATCGGTGAAGGAAAAGAGTTAACTGACTCTGAGTCTATTGAATTAGATGCACCACCTGCCAAGAAAGCAAAGGTTACAAATGTAACAGTTGCATCAAGAACCAAGAGTAAGACTAGAAAAGATCTAGACTCGCCACCAGTAAAGAAAGGTACTGTGAGGACTTATCAGAAAAGAAAGCCTCAAACTGGGAAATCAGCACCGAGGCAAAGAAGGAAATACATAAGAGGAAAAGAAGATAAGGATGATACTACAGAAGCAAAAAGAGAACAAAGACTCCAAACAAAGAAGACCAAGATACCTAAAACAATTGATGAAGTTGTTGAGTCAATCATCAACACAGGAAGCTTATCACTTCACAAGATTAGACAATGGCTAACCTTATCTCCTGGAGATCAGAATAAGATAGAAGAGGCCATAATTAAGGAAATGGTTGCATACAAATATGTACCTATACAATTCAACAATGATATTCCACAAGAGCTCAATGACCAAATATCAGCAAGACGGACATATGCCTTGCACACAAAGAAACAAATAAGGGAAAGATCACGAGTTACACTCATGCCACCCGATTCAATAGTTGAAGAAATTGATTCAACAATGAAGGAGCATGCAAAGAAATTTTATGCAAAGATGAGAGCATACAAAGTACTACAAGGTAGATTAGAAGACCTTGACAAAGAAAGAAATGAGATTTGGAATGAAATCTTCAATCCACCTAAGTAGGTACTAGCTCTAACTAAGACACCTCACAATGAGGAGAAGGAGGCCACACCGAGCCCTGAACACATTTTCATCAATAATACCGAGGATGTCACTCCATTTGATTTGACAATAGAGGAAAATAAGGTCATGGATGATGTACCTCAGATATTACAATCATTAGGGGATACACTAGATATTACAATCAAATATATAACTCATATTGATTCAGATGATGATCCCAAGAATGATGAAGATGTAAATGTGGCCACTGAGAAAACAAAATAAAAGTAGACAACGGATGTTGCACAGGAAAATGTACTAGGTCACATGCCTTTATTGATACAAGCTATCAATATTATAACAGAAGAAAAAGATAAGACACCTGAGCCTGATGCAAACATACCAATGGAGAAAGGTGATGAATATGGGGAGAAAAAAGACACAAATGAGGAGCAGAAAGATACAAGTGGAGAGAAATCACCGAGTGATGCCACTACCAAGGACACCGAAGAGGTAAACAAGGTTGCAGATAAAGATAAGGATGATGTAGAGATGTCTACTACCGACCAACATGTCAATCCCAAGTAGCATACCAAAGGCACCACGCAATCACCAAAATCAAAAGAAATAGAGAAGGAACTTGCTATGGTACTACATTCCCCTGCTTCCAGCACCATACCGAAGAAGAACAAGAAGAGAAAATCACCGATCACACTTGATGAAATAATTGACATACCCGACTGTGATCCAATGACACTGGATCCCAAGTCACTGACCAAGTATGGTGAGCTTTGCAAAAGGAAGGCAATACAAGACAAGCTCAAGAAGGAGCACAAAAATTCACAAGTCCTGGATACTACAAAGGAAATACTATTGCAGATAGTACCTGACACTCAAATTGATCAAAATGCACCAATCCTTGATCAATTAACAGTTCTTACCGATGCCATAACATCACAGAATGTAGAAGCTAACAAGGTAATTGAGGAACATGCAGAGGAAAAGTGTCACTACAAGCTCACAAAGAAGATCACCCAAGAAGTGGCAAAAAACAAGGTAACACTTTCTGAGCTAGTAACTACATTGGAACCAATAATATCAGAATTAGTTAACATAGTTCAAAAGTTGTGCACACTAGATTATTTCACTACTGAGCATAGTGAAAAGATAGCTAAAATAGATGAAGATATTAAGGCTAGTGCACAAAGTCTCACAACCGAGGAAAATGCATTCAAATTACATTATGAGAAGATTGTAGAATCAAAACGGTTGAGACTTGAGCTACAAAAGACTGAAATCAAAATCAGAGATGAGGCAACCGAGCTCCAAGCTATGTTACTACTGAATATCACATTGTTGTTGAAACACATGACTTCGGCAAAGACATTAATTGCCACCCAAGAGATGTCAGTCACCGAGAGTATATATGACATGCACGCTAGAATCACTTTGGAGCACATGACCCTCGAGCACCTCAAGGATAAATGGGAGAAGCAGATGACAGACATTCAAAAATCCCATGCCCACATATTTGACAAGCTGTAAGTACTACACCTTTGTCATTATTTTCAAAAAAAGGGGGAAAATGAATGTACCAAAAAGGGAAATATATACCAAAAGGGGGAAAATGCAAAAGGGGAAAATTTACCAAAAAGGGAAAATGTACCAAGGAAAACATGTACATACACTTTACCAAGGCATGCACATAGGGGGATTCATTAACAAGGTAAACCTTGGTGTATATACTGAACATTTCAATTTGCACATATTATTTTTTGATACTAATGTCAAAGGGGGAGAATGATAATCCTAAAGGATCATAAGTTGGCATTAGTATACAAGGAAATATTTTTTGAACCGTCGGTTACATGATGACCAAGTGACAGCATTCAGACAAGCGTAGAGGTCACCAAAATAGACAAGCGCAGAGGTCACCAAAACCGACAAGCGCATAGGTCGCCAAAATAGACAAGCGTAGAGGTCACCAAAATAGTCAAACGCTGAGGTCACCAAAATAGACAAGCACAGTGATCACCGAAATCAGTGAACATTGATAGCACTATCATCGACAGACAGTTTATAGAGTAAACTGAGCACAGTCTATAGAGCATATTGAACACCAGTCTACCGAGAGACAGTTTTATTCCCGAGAAAAGTGGATATGAGATACATGTCAACTAAAGCACTTCAGTCTTAAAAATAGCTTTGTGCTTAGCTATAAAACTGTTTCTTGAGGATCAAGTAAAGCATAAGTAATAGTTTTAATCAATTTAACTGATTGTAAACATGCAAACTAGGAGATCAAGGTCAAGTTGTAAACCTTTGATCATAGAGTTTTTCTTGTAAAGCATGAAACCAAATTAGGTCAAAATCTTTGTATATATAGATGTATAATCAATCAAGAACATGATGATTGTATCTGTAGAAGACATATATTGATCAGACAGAGAGGAACATGCAGAAGGAAATAAAAGGAAGAATTTAGTTATGAAGAACTAGATTCAAGGCTATCGAGCATAACAGAGGTATTATTCATCACAATAAGGTGATATTGTTTAATGAACTTAAAGGATCTGTATTTAGCAATTCACGATTGCAAGTTATCAGGTCAAAAGTATTTTTGACTACTCTCTAACAATCGTAGCAAATAGAATAAATCCTTTAAGAAGGTGGACTTAACAGTCTTATTGTAAATCTCTTAGCCGAGTGCACACTTAACAATGTTGTCAAAATCTCTTAACCGAGTAGACTTAAGAAGTCTAACATGTTACTCCTAACAGGGTAAGCTCATCAGAAGTTATCACAACTTGTATCCTTAATCGGCACCTTCCATTCTGCAGATAGTGAAGCTTTGTGGGTTTCATCCCCATCGTAGTTTTTAACTTCTAACAGGGGTTTTCTACATAACCAATTCTTGTGTCATGTGTAACTAAGTTTCATGAATATTTCTATTATTATTTACATGCACTTACATTTATGTTATGATATTACATGCATAAGGTAGAAAAGCAATATGGTCGGTAATGCAAGAAAAGATTACTAAGGTTAATTGATAAAAGTTTTAAGGGTACTGATTCACCCCTCCCCTCTCAGTACAAACCATTCTATTATTCCAACAATATTCAGGTGGTATGTTGTTGTGAGGTTGCTCTTTCCATTGTTGAAATTTGTCACTAGGCACCTCTTCATCCATACTTTTAACCTCATTTGTTTCTAAAATTTCACCATCTTCCACTTCCATATTGTTAATCCCCTCTAATGGTTGGTTCTTGTTTCTAAGTTTGAGGTTGCTTGAGGTCCGATCATCTAGATCTGTGATATCCATCCTCTATTTCTCCCTGGTCCTAGAATCTTTTGTTGTTTTACTGTTCTTATGGACCCCTGATGTTGGTTCATAGGTTAGATGTTGTCTAGGTTGAGTATGTTTAAGTTCTTCTATCATAAAACCCCCTTTGTCACTATTGAATTTAATATTTAACCCCGAAGTGTGGAATAGGATCTATCTTTTGAGGGGTTACAATTTCATCTCTATGATACGCTTGTTGATGTAGTGTCGGGAGTTATCTTTCTCCTAAAGGCGAATCACTTATCCAAGAAATGCAAAGGTTCTTGCATTTGGAAATTGAAAATACTTGCATGGATATGTGAAGAGACATCCATTTGAAATGAAGAGACTTGTGCTTGGAATGTAAAGAGTCTTGAGTTTCGAAGATGAAGAGTCAATTCTTCTATATATTTATTTGTCTTGTGAATTGGTTGGGTGTTAGACATGCATTATATTGTTGGTTCTATGTGTAGTAGATAAATTGCTCGTTCAATTTGAAGCATTGTACACAGATCTCTATTATTTTATCAATAAAGCATCATTTCTTGTGTGGCTAGGTTTTTCCCCTCAAGTTGGAGAGTTTTGCCAGGATAAATATTAGTATATTTTTGTGTCATTTGCTCTTGCATGTTTTGTGTTATGAATCTTTTGTTTCTCTACTATTCTAGTTCATAACATTAATATGGTATCAGAGCGGGTCTAAGGAAACGATATGAACCAGAATAGAACAATTAGATTCTAGAAGAACGTAATGTCTAATAGGAGTCAAATATGTTGTTCAAAATGAGGAATTCGTATGAGATCATGTAATTGAAGAGCCTTGGAGGGTAGAATCTTTAATGAATTTTCTTACCTGGACAGAGAGGATGTTGTCATGTTCGTCTATACTTACATTTTTGACATTCATGTCTATGAGGATAGAAAATATATTGGTGTTCAAATTTTTCATTCTCTATAACTGTGTGATGGTGAAAGATCTATTGGTGGATTGTGAGGAAATTTAGGCAATAAATAGATAAGTATTTGAATATTGATCATGAATTTTATGTAGTTAATTCATGCTATAATATTGAGAATAGTGAATCATGTATGCTTTTAGCATTGATCTATATATTTTATCTTTATGAATAGTTTGATTCTATGAACTATTGCTAATCTCTCTAAAAATTCTTCCAGGACGGTCGAGAAGCAATGGGATGATGAGAGATTACATGCAAAGTCATGGAGGCTATAGAAATGAACATGGGAACGCTACTTGTAGCCATGGGACTGAATTGTTGGCACATAACTTCATTAAAGAGAAAGAACCTATTCATATTTTTATTGCAATTATTTCCTTCAAAGAGGAATAAATGACATTCAAGGGGAGACTATTTAGCTACAGAAATTGGATTCAGAGGGAGCTTGAGTGGCAGATGTAGAATTCCAAGTCCTTTGCAGAGGGCCACCAAGCTTGTGTAGCAGTGTGAATGTAAAATCTCATTGTTGGACAAACATTAGAGTCAATTTTCTAGTATTGTGATAATCAAAGTCATCAGAATGTTGCCCATGTTTAGAGAGAGTCTCATCTGAGAGGGGGTCTCAGCATTCAGATGATATTTTATGTGTTTTAATGAGTTCTTCTCTAAGAGGGAGAAGTTTGAGGTGAAATCCCTTGATAATGAGTTCTTCTCTGAGAGGGAGAAATTTGAGGTTCAATCTCTTGTTAATGAGTTCTTCTCCGTGAGGGAGAAGTTCAAGGTGCAAGTCCTTGTTAATTCATTCTTCTTTGCGAATGAAGTTTGAGGTGAAAGCCCCTATTCCACCCTCTGGGAGTAGTTATGGTGGATCCACCCTCTGGGAGTAGCTATGGTGGATGTCATGTGAGAGAATCCATGACTTAGCTCTTTTTTTATTCACCCTTCAGGAGTAGCCATGACGAACATCATGTTGAGATGGCGATATCACTTTGAGAGAATCTGTGATAAAATGTTTGGTTTTCTCGCAATGGATGTAGCAATTGTGAGGGTCATGTTGAGAGAATCCATGACATGAGAATCCGGAAGGATACCTCCCTAGCTAAGAGGGAGTGTTGATGTTATATAGCGTCGGGAGTTATATTTCTCCTGAAGGTGAATAACTTGTCCAAGAAATGAAAAGGGTCTTGCATTTGGAAATTGAAAAGACTTGCATGGAGATGTGAAGAGACATCCATTTGAAATGAAGAGACTTGTGCTTAAAATGTAAAGAGTCTTCAGTTTCAAAGATGAAGAGTCAAGTCTTCTATATATGTATTTGTCTTTTGCATTGGTTGGGTGTTAGACATGCATTATAATGTTGGTTATGTGTGTAGTAGATGGATTTCTATTTCAGTTTGAAGCATTGTACACAGATCTCTATTATTTTATCAATAAAGCATCATTTCCTGTGTGGCTGAGTTTTTTTCCCTCAAGTTGGAGTGTTTTCCCAGGATCTTTTTGTGTCATCTATTCCTGTTTGTTTTGTGTTACGAATCTTTTGTTTCTCTACTATTCTAGTTCAAAACATTAACAAAGCTAAGTCATAATGGAATGACAGTTTGATCTTATATATATGTTGTTTTTAGTCTTCAGATCAAATGCTTCTAGCTTCGTGCTATAGTCCATTTCTACTGAAATGGTAACATCAGAGACAAATAGGAATTCCTACTCTATCCCAACAAATTTCCCAAAATGATTACCTATGTCTTTCAGAATGGCAGTGTGTACATCAATTCCACTGTTGTAAGTTTTATCTTTCTGATTGTTCTGAAGTTTTCTAACTTGCTAGGGTAAATATTTGGGAACCATTCAAAAAATTTGAACTTGTATCCTCTATATTATAGATTGTTGTTCGATAGCAGATTATCCTTAATAGTTAAATTAAAACAATCAATGAACATGAAACCGTCTGAGAGGATAGTGATACCTTCCTGCCCCTTGTGGATATTTTGGAACCATTCAGCAATTTCTTCCACAGGGGAGTCAACTCCACACCATCGGGCATATAGACCATAGGATTCACAGTGCTTAATCATGCCTTTAGGATAAACATTATCCAATATCATTGTGTGTTCTGTGGTTTTATCCAGATCTAATACCGCATGCCCAGATTGGGATGGAATCTTTGGAGCCTTATTATTGTTTCAGTTTCGATGCCTCCAAGTCATGGATGACCTCTTATTATCATTGTGTCATTCCGCTTTCTTTGGCCCAAATCTTGTTTCATTTATCCATCTAGGGTTCTGTACATACATCTGGCTTGCATTCTCACGGGTCAGTTTTAGGGAACCCTCTACACTCTTATGTAGTGAGGGAAAGTGACCAGGGTTCGTAAATCTCAGGTTCATAGCTTGGAGAGCATGATTATTTTTACCTAGTGCATTCAATTAGAGTCGGTGGCAAAGGCATGGATTTTTGAAGTTATCAATAAAATCCATACCTTTGATCGGTCGTTACTTCCTTTTTCTCTCTAGAGATCTAGGTGAAACATTTCTTCCCTTTTTGTCCTCCTCCTCTTCACCAATTTCCACTCGGTCGCTAATTTTTCATGTAGAGGGGGAGACCAACACCTTTGCTGAATGGAAGTATGGTTTTCTCTCCTTCGTGGGGGATTCACCTTACTCAATATCCGTCTGTTCCATGTTCGAGGAAACTTTGCATACGCCAAGCTCTCATTTTCCTTCAATTTTTGTTGCCTAGATCCAATAATATCCATCGATGCCCTAGGTTTTAGGGCCCTAACTTCATTAATAGCAGAGAAATTGTCAGTGACGAGTAGGGTGAAGGCATTTCCTTGCCTAGCCGCTTGATTTCAGAGGTCTATATGCACTGACCTCAATCCATGGTGAGGGCAAAGATAGCTCTTGAGGTGTGTCTGTCTGCGCTGGAGGCATAGCTTGTTGATGAAATTCGTCATTTCAAAGGAGAGCAGAGTATTTTTTATTCTAAGTTTTTTTTTTAAAAAAATCAATATTTTAATATTCTTATGAAATCAATCTTTTTCATAGAGTATTTATCTCATTTTAATTTTGAAAGTTTAAATTATTATAAAATGATATATAAAATAAAAAGTGTATATAAAGACCAACGTATTCTCAATGTAATTATTTATTAAATAATAATAAATTTATCAATATAAATATGATTAGATTATTTAATAATTTTATAAAAAATAGTAAATTTATGTAAAGCTTTTAATTATTCTATTTTATTTTACATCAAAATTAATTTAATTTTGTATATAAAAAGAAGAATTTACAATTTTATATTGGGTAATTCCTAATAGTAATTTCATCAAAACATATACAATGTAATGGCCTTAAATGTTTTAATAAAATCTATTACCTCAAAATATTAATAATATAGTAATAATATTTAATAATATTTAATGATAAATATAAATTTAAATATATGAAATATTATTTATTGACATAGTTTAAATTTGAAAAAAATATGTTATGTAATAAAAATACATATTATTTTATTTAAATTATTAAATAACTTAGTTTACAACACTTTTGATATATAATACACTAAAAAGATTATTAATGATGATATTATATTATTGCATTAATATTAACATAAATAAAATTAATATATTTTATTAGTCAATTTCTATTAAATAATGTACAAAAAAGAGAGAGTAATCATCTGAAATCTATTTACTTTAGTCAACTTCCATTACATAACACCCTCAATATTTTTCACACTTCATGTAATTAACCATGTCATATGAATTCCATTTTTACATCTTTTACATTTTACTACTCAATATAGGTTTATATTCTTACAAGCAAAACTTATCTACGAGAGTTCAAAATTAGTAACAAACATCCAATGCAGATTTTCTTTTTGATTCGAATGAAAGAGTTGTTGGATTGCACAAGTGTGTGGATGCTCAGGCAGAGATGGTGGGCAAGGAAACCAACTAGGACACGAAGTCAAGAGACGCCTACCAGCTAGAAGCATAGGACGTCAAAGGATGAGAGGTACCACAGTAGAAAGGAGGGACAGCTGAATAGATGAAGAGATGAATTTTGGAGAGGAGGGATAGCTGAAGAGATGAATTTTGGAGAGGAAGATATTTGTTGCCATACTCCACTACAGGGGGCAGATCATAGGATCCGAGTAAGGATGTCACAACTGGATACTCATAGTCGTTGGGATTCAGGGAAGAGTCATTGGACTGCACAAGTGCCTGGATGCACAGGCAAAGATCATGGTGGACAAGGGAACCAAATGGGATACAAGGTCAAGAGAAGCAGGGTAGCTGGAAGGATGGGAGGTACTACAACATAGATGATGGATGACCAAATAGAGGAAGAAATGAATTTTGGGGAGGAAAATTTATGCTGCCATACTCAGATAAGCAATCAAACTTGGAAAATATGAAGGCAGACGTCGAGAAATGGAGAGTAAGGTCCAAGATTAGATTGGATTCAAGACAAGAGATACTAATGAATAGGCAGGAGAAGGGGAAGGTTTGAAGATGTCGCAGGATATTCAGATAGGATAATAGAACACTATGGGGAGATCATAAAGCTTCGAATTACACAAGGAGAAGCATGGTGGAAGGAAAAAGGATTAAATGGGTTTGGAAAGAAAATTCTT
This sequence comes from Thuja plicata, assembly GCA_018584345.1. Classification (NCBI taxonomy): domain Eukaryota; kingdom Viridiplantae; phylum Streptophyta; class Pinopsida; order Cupressales; family Cupressaceae; genus Thuja; species Thuja plicata. Next base: position 2,603,824 of record MU224853.1, on the reverse strand, counting down.
ATTCAACACAAAGAGATTATGATATGCTAGTAAACTCCATTAATGAAGCCATTCAAAGAAAGAGAAGAGCGACAAAATGATGAGAGCATAGAAAGCTTTCAAAGCTGATTTCAAGCAGGCGATTGATTGATGCCATCATTACAAAACAACCAAGGGTGCAGATTCATATTCCGGTTTGAGATGATTTCACCAAACCAGAACACATCAATCATTGGGCATCTTGTAACAGCATGATGGAACAATAAAGGATAATGTTATAGAAGTCATGTCTTGTCAGACACTTAGAATATTTTCATCGTGTGTTTTGTAATTTGTAATGTAAGAACAAAATGTAATTGCATGTGATAATATCACATGCAAAGTAGTCTCATGTAATCATATTGCAAGTACATTAGGTCATGCAGCATTGAATAAGTCAAAGTTAGTTAATTATAAATAAGGATTGAATAAGTCAAAGTGGTTAAGGGTTTCCTATTTCTTCTCCACTTTATCTCTCCTCTTTTCCTATATAAAGAAGGGAGCTCATTGTAAATATGCATCTTTTGTTGTGTGCAAGTAAATTATAGGCAAAACTCTAATATTTTGAAGACTTTGTGTTTCATTGTAAGAGAGTTGAGAATCTGAATAAAAGAAATAGAGATTGGCAAACTTTGAGTTGTTGTCTTGACAATTGATGAACGTTTTCTTATGTTGCATTTGTTAATCCTTGATTCAAATTGAATAGGTAACTTTTTTATTTCATTGGAGCATCTTTAATCCAAGTTTTCGAAGAGTTTGTGCTTCAGAAGATCGGGGTTACTATAGAGAGTATTAGTTGTAACATTCTAAAGCTGAAGACTTTGGGCTTCAGTGTTGGAATTTTAGATTAATTAGAGGATGTTCAAGGGAAAACTTTGAGCTTTCTTGAGCATCTGAAACTAGAGTAGTTATTTGAAGTGAGGACAAGAGACTTTGATCTCTTGTATCATTTCATCTTTAGATAAAATTCATTGTTGTCTCAAACAATTGTTCTTAAGTCAATCTTTGAGCCATCAGTATTATTGTAGCAAGGAGAATTGTGTGTGTTACAGTTCAGTTTTACTTGAAGCCACCTGCAGAAAGAAGGGAGACTCCCCTATTGCTAAGAGGAGAGAGTAATCTCATATACTGTTGCCTAAAGGATACATTTTTCCAAGTTGTAGTCTTAGTGACTTGCAAAATATTTAGCCAACACCAATAGCATTGGACGTTATGTGGTTTTATCCATATCTAATGGTGCATGTCCATATTGGGATGGAATCTTTGGATCCTTTTTATTGTTTTGGTTTTTATGCCTCCAAGTCATGGATGACCTCTTATTATTATTGTGCCATTCTGTTATCTTTTGCCCAAATCTTGTTTCATTTATCCATCTAGGGTTCTGTACATACTTATGGCTTGCATTCTCAGGGGTCAATTTTAAGCAACCCTCTACACCCTTATGCAGTGAGGAAAAGTGACCAGGGTTCATAAATCTCAGGTTCATAGCTTGGAGAGCATGATTCTTTTCATCTAGTGCAATACAATTAGCATCGGTAGCAAAGGCAAGGATTTTTTAAGTTATCGATAAAATCCATACCTTTGATCCGTCGATCCTTTCTTTTTCTCTCTACTGATCTAGGTGAAACATTTCTTCCCATTTTGCCCTCCTGCTCTTCACCAATTTCCACTCGGTCGCTAATTTTTCATGTAGAGGGGGAGCCCAACACCTTGGCTGAATGGCAGTATGGTTTTCTCTCCTTCATGGGGGATTTACCTTACTCACTATCCGTCTGTTCCATGTTCGAGGAAACTTTTCATCCGCCAAGCTCTCATTTTCCTTCAATTTCTATTGTCTAGATCCAATAATATCCATCAATGCCCTAGGTTTTAGGGCCCTAACTTCATTAATAGCAGAGAAACTGTCAGCGACGATTAGGATGAAGGCATTCCCTTGTCTAGTCGTTTGATTTCTGAGCTTTGTATGCACTGACCTCAAACCATGGCGACGATAGAGATAGCTCCTGAGGTGTGTCCGTCTATGTTGGAGGCATAGTTTGTCAATTAAATTCGTCATTTCGAAGTAGAGCAGAGTATTTTTTATTCTAAATTTTTATTTTTTAAATTTTAATATTTTAATACTCTTATGTAATAAAGTTTTTTCAGAGTATTTATCCCATTTTAATTTTGAGGGTTTAAATTATTAAAAAAATAGAAATTTAAAATAAAAAGTTTATATAAAGACCAATGTATTCTAATGTAATTATTTATAAAAACTCATAAGTTTATCAATATAAATATGATTAAATTGTTTAATATTTTAATAAAAAATAGTAAATTTGTGTAAAACTTTCAATTATTCTATTCTATTTTACATCAAAATTAATTTAATTTTGTATATAAAAAAATTTGCAATTTTACATTGGACAATCCCTAACAGTAATTTCATCAAAACATATACAATTTAATGGCCTTAAATGTTTTAACAAAATCTATTACCTCAAAATATTAATAATAAATAATATGCTAATAATATTTAATAATAAATTTAAATTTAAATATATGAAATATTTTTATTAACGTAGTTTAAATTTAAAAAATATGTTATGTAATAAAAATACATATTATGGGTCTGTAACTAGGCACTGAAGTATGGTAAGTACTATGGATTAGCGGAAAAAGTACTATGTTATGAATTATAAAAGTTATTAGTACTATGTTATGAAGTATAAAAGTTATATATATATATATATATATATATATATATAT
>MU224853.1:2582275-2598969 GCA_018584345.1 Thuja plicata | reverse complement strand
GATTAACATAGATCAACAGTAACTCTCTTATTATCTATCAATCCATAGCAGGTATACTGGTTTTTGGTGATGTAGGTAAGTATAGAATTTTGGGATAGTTATCCAGAAGCCCCGAATCAAGGCCTTTTAGAGTTTGTGCAGTAGTTCAGTGGTCATCCTATCTTTTCACTATCCTTTAAATTAGATCCTCTAGTAGGAGGGCTCTCAACATAGACTTCAGATAGTTGGGTTAGGAAGTGTTGTCATTTTTTAAATCCAGTTTCGAAAGCCCTTTTATGTTTGTCCCTACTCTTGACCCAAGCTTAGGGAGCAAGGATAAGACTCGCATGTCCATGCTAGGATCAAGCTCGGGGCTTTGAACTAAACAACTAGTAATTTGGGATAAGGATGACCTTTGTGGCTTTCCATTCACGAAAGTTTACTAGGGATACTCTCTGTTCTTTAAGGGAAAGGTGTGGTAAGTTTATGGTGGCCATCTGCTAATTTTTTCATATTTTATTGTTATTATTTTATTTAGTAAGATAAAGAAACATATATATATATATATATACACACACACTTAATGTATACAATTATATATATAAATATATATTATTGTTACTTTGTTATGTTGTCACTAAAATATTAGTATTTCATTATAATTAGTACTCTTTTTACTTGTATCCGAAGGTGTTAGTAATATTTTAATCATAGAAATACAGTAAGATAGTTTAGAGAAGAAGTATTAAGAAATCATGAGATTCATTTTAGACTCATTTTCTTCCATCTATGTTCTAGTCTCTGTTGTCAAAAAATTCTTAATCAACAAATATAGAGAGATAATATATCTTTTAATCCTTATCTTAAACCTAAAGTCAGATCCCAATAAGGAAGGGAAACTCTAAATAAGGAGTTTTTTAATTTCAAATCTAGGAGTTTTTTTTAACTGATAAATATGTTTGATACTAACAATTATCTAAGTATTAGACAGGTTTTCCCGAAGTCCTTTGATTTACAGGTAAAGGACAGACAGGAAAGGAAACTATAAAACAAAGGATAGTACTCCAGTCCATGATTTCATCCCCACGATCTCTTAAAGCCTATCCAGAATAGATGTTACTAAAGAAGTAGTGATATTATATCTTGTAATTTTTTGAAGGAATTCCTTCATCTATAGTTGTCACTAAAGAAGTTGTGATATTAAATCTTGTAATTTCTTGAAGGAATGCCTTCATCTATTCTGTAAAAGAGGGAATGCCCTCTTATTAGTTGTATTGTAATTATTGTATTTTGTATTCTGGACCTTAGGTCCTAGGCTAGACTGGAGATTTTCTTCTCCATTCTTTCCTACCAGTGCCCGCAGAGAATGGAGCTTTTTATAAACTCAGAAATTTATTAATACAATTTTTGGCCTTGGCCTTTAACCGATCAAAAAAAAAAACATGTTATTTTATTTAAATTATTAAAATAATTTAGTTTACAACACTTTTGATATATAATACACTAAAAATATTATTAATGGTGATATTATATTGTTGCATTAATATTAACATAAATAAAATTAATTTATTTTATTAGTCAATTTCTATTAAATAATGTACAAAAAAGAGAGAGTAATCATCTTAAATCTATTTACTTTAGTCAACTTCTATTACATAACACCCTCAATATTTTTCACACTTCATGTAATTAACCACGTCATATGAATTCAATTTTTACATCTTCTATATTTTACTACTCAATATAGGTTTATATTCTTGCAAGCAAAACTTATCTACGAGAGTTCAAAATTAGTAACAAACATCCAATGCAAATTTTGTTTTTGATTCGAATGAAAGAGTCATTAGATTGCAGAAGTGTGTGGATGCTCAAGTAGAGATGGTGGGCAAGGAAACCAACTAGGACACGAAGTCAAGAGATGCCTACCAGCTAGAAGCAAGGGAGGTCGAAGGATGAGAGGTACCACAGTAGAGAGGAGGGACAACTGAATAGATGAAGAGATGAATTTTGGAGAGGAGGGACAGCTGAATAGATGAAGAGATGAATTTTGGAGAGGAAGATATTTGTTTCCATACTCCACTACAGGGGGACAGATCATAGGATCCGAGTAAGGATGTCACAACTAGATATTCAAAGTCATTGGGTTTCAAGGAAGAGTAGTTGGACTGCACAAGTACCTGGATGCACAGGCAGAGATCATGGTGGATACGGGAACCAAATGGGATACAAAGTCAAGAGAAGTAGGGGAGGTGGAAGGATGGGAGGTACTACAGCAGAGATGATGGGCGACCAAATAGAGGAAGAAATGAATTTTGAAGAGGAAGATTTTGCGGCCATACTCAAATAAGAAATCAAACTTGGAAAAGATGAGGGAAGAGGTCGGGAAATGGAGAGTAAGGTCCAAGAGTAGATTGGATTCAAGACAACAGATGCTACTAAAGAGACGAGAGAAGGGGAAGGTTTGAAGATGTTTCAGGATATTCAAACATGATAATAGAACACTATGGGGAAATCATAAAGCTTCAAATTACACAAGGAGAAGCATGGTGGAAGGAAAAGGGTTTAAATGGGTTTGAAAAGAAAATTCTTATTCAACAAAAACAACTTCACAAAAAGATCATGATATGCTAGTAAAATCCATTAATGGGGACTACATTATGGGAAAGAAGGATGTTGTAGAAGGGAGGAGTAATGAAGACTATAAAGTTAAGTTAACTAATGAGATGATCTCATGCAGAGCTAAGGCACTGCAAGAGAAAGCTTTGATGTGTAAGTTCTAGAACATCTCTATTTCATTTGAAGAGCTAGTAAATTGGGTACATTAGAATGGAAAATGTTTGAGGATGTTATGTACTTGAATCAACCCCAAGGGATTTGCATGGTTCTCTTTAAATCAAAAGAATGGAGAGATAAAATCTTTAGAAACAAGGGATGTTTTTATAGATGCTCAACCATACATATGCAAGCCAAGACCCAAAACTTTAGTTTAACTCAAGTCAGAATTAAATTCATCCCCTTTTGGATTCAATTGCATAGTTTTTTTTTGGAATATAGAGATTCAAAGGTTTAAGAAATTGTTGGGAATAAATTGGGAACTTTTTTGAAAATAGATAACTCAAATTCTAAAGATTCTTTTCTCTCTCCAAGGTTTTGCTTATTAATGAATATGGAAAAGGCTCTTCCATCTACCCATCAAGATTATTACTAAACATGGGGAGTGGTCTCAAAAAAATTATTATGAAAACACAGAGGAGAGGGATTCTTTTATCGAAGAAAAGAGATGTTTAGTTAAACACTTCTCTGGGGTAGTTTAGGAGTCAGATGGTTGTGCTATGGACCTGGATCCTCATTTTTAGTCTCAAAGAAATATTATAGGGAACCATAATCTTGTCTTTCCAAACATGGTTCAAGAGGAAACTTTAGTTTCTTATAGAAAGGAGATATATGACATAACAAATGTGTCTTCCAAGTTAGGAAATTATGAATCTTTGGACAATTACAAAACATATTTGGATGTACCTGAGCTTTCTTCACTTGAGCATAAAATCCTTTGTTTCATAAGGATTTTTATTCGAGGATTGTTAACTTGTTTGGATTCAGGTCTCCTTTTCTTTTTTAATATAAGTAAACAAAGGATCCTAACATAGCTTATTAAAAAGAATTATGTAAGAAAGGGGAGTTGTATTCAAGGGACAGGTTAGATCATATTCCTTTTGGTACCAAGCTATCTAGCCCCACTAGAGATAGATGGTTTTCTCACAGCTTCAGCCTTATATTCAAACCCCTATAACTAATAGAGATATTGAAATATTTGTAGAGAAATGCATGGTCAAAAATCAAATTTAAATGATTAAAGAAATGGCAAATCAAATCTTGGTAGATGAAAAATATAGGGATACAGAAAAGGAAATTCCCAATACTAATCTGGAGGTAGATAGAAGCAACAATCTAGCAAGTGATGATGGATTAAATCTTGGTGATAATGTGATGCAAGGAAGGTTAGTACCTGGTGCCAAAGGCACTCCCAAATACCAAACCTACTTGCAAAATCAAAACTCAGAAGCTAAAACATAGAGAAAGGGAGAAGGAATATAGATACATTAGATTTATTCATCAAACTTCATACATGTTGGGCTGTAAGGCCCTCCCAGTTACGAACAATACATTCAAAATCTATTGCAGAACAGTCCTCATACATGCGAGATCCACAATCTCTAGATTCTTTCTTCCTAAATTTTCCTACCCTCAACCTAACAACATATCATTACATTTATACAAGAGGCTACCAAAAAGGTCAGCCCAAAAGATCCTCAAGATCTAGCATTGGAGAAAAAAATGACCCATATTTAGGTCTGCATGTTTCCCAATGAGCCATCCCAACATTAATATCATGACCAAAATTAACTTCACATGTTGTCCCAAATATCCAACAAAACAAAACTCACTCGGTGAGACAGGAAATAGGAAACCACCAGCAAATAGAAACAACCACTGAGACCGTTCAGTGAAACCATGCCAAGAATAGTAACTAAGTTCAATGGTGAACCAAGATAAGAACCTTCAACCAAGAACTTCAAGATAGTTACCGATCAGTTTACCAAAAGTCTCCAGCAAGTTATCGATCTCAAAAGAAAACATATTTTTGGTTAACACAGGATTGCAATGAACCCAAGATGCTCCTGCATCAGACACCTGGGGTTGAAAATAAATGATTCTCTGAATCATGAGTGAGGTATAACCTGGGTTGAATCCAACTCAAATTGATAAATCCTTGTAGATTCTTCAATCGGTTTGTTCTCCCACTTTACCAAGTATTCCATGTAATCATTTCCTCTTGTGCTTCTGACAATTCTTTGTTCCAAAATTTGTTCAACTTCTTCTATTTGTTTCATAGGATAATCATTCAGAACTATCACTTCTTCATCAAGTTCATGATACTCATAAAAATCTGAAATATTTAATATAGGTGATATGTCCATGTCATCAGGTAACTCTAATTCATAGGCATTTCCATTGTCAAACTTCCTCAATATCTTGCAGGGACCAAATTTCTTCATCTTTTATTTACCATAAGTTCCAATAGGAAATTTTCCTTTCTTCAACTGAACCATCACTTCATCGCCAACCTCAAAAATATTATGTCTTCTTGATCTATCTACACTATCCTTGTATTTTGTATTACTTTGCTCCAACTTATGTTTCACTTCATCATGCAATGACTTCATCAACTCAGCAAATTCTTCTCCTTCAACACTCATCTTCTCTTTTCCAACAATATCTCTCAATTTTAATATACTTCTCGGTTGTATGCCAGTAACAATCTAAAAAGGTGTCTTGCCAATACTCCTATTCACTAAATTATTATATGCAAACTTTGCTTGTGCTAACATCAAATCCCAATTACTTGGTTTGTCTCTAACTAATCATTTCAACATGTTACCCAAACTTTTGTTTATAACCTATGTTTTTCTGTCAGTCTGTGGATGAAATGTAGAACTATACTTCAACTCGGTGTCCAGCTTCTGCCAATGAGTTTTCCAAAAACATCCAACAAAATTATTGTCTCGGTCAGAGATGATACTCCTCGGTAATCCATGTAGTCTGACAATCTCCTTGAAGAAAAGATCTACTATATGCACTGCATATAATGTTTTCCTACATGGTATTAAATGTGTCATCTTGGAAAATATATCCACAACAACAAATATGGAATCATTACCTCTTGTTGTCCTCGGTAAGCCAAGAACAAAAGTCATGTCGATATCACTCCAAGGTTTCTAAGGAACAAAAATCAATGTATACAATCCAGTATTCAGACTTACTCCTTTTGCAACTTGACAAACTCCACAAGTCTTCACAAATTTCGAAACATCCTTATACAAGTGAGGCCAAAAATACCTTTCCTTAAGGAAACTTAATGTCTTATCAATTCCAAAATGTCCAGCCAAACCACTACTATGCTTCTCCTTTATCAAATTAGTTCCCATTGATCCTCTCGGTATACATAACTCAATTCCTTTGAACAACGTATCTTATTGAATGAAATAGTCTTCAAACCTACTTGATTGATCTGGAATAGGTTTTCTGCACATTCTCCACGGCTCAGAAAAATCAGGGTCAGATTCATACAAATTCTTCATATCATCATAACCAAGAACCTCAATTCTCATTTCAATCAGCAAAGATCTTATTCTACTTAATGCATCACCAACTCGGTTTGATACTCCACTCTTGTGCTTTATCACAAATGTGAAATTCTGCAATTATACTCAACCCATTTCATATGTCTGATTCAACTTATTATGACTACCCAAAAACTATAAAGCCTTATGATTAGTATACAAGACAAATTCACTTGGCATCAAATAATGTCTCCATTTCTTTAGGGCTTGAACAATAGCATAGAATTCTTGATCATACACAGAATATTTTTGTTTAGCATCATTCAACTTCTCACTAAAGAAAGCAACACATTACCTTCTTGACTCAACACAACTCATATTGCACCACCACTTGCATCACATTCAACTTGGAATACCTTATTGAAATCAAGTATGGCTAACATGGGCAATTCAACAACTTATGTTTCAAAGTCTCAAAACTCTTATCAAATCCATGTGTCCATTTGAATTCTCTCTTATCTCCTCTCATGGTCTCGGTCATAGCACTACAAATTGAATTGAAATTCCTTATAAATTTTTGATAAAAACATGCTAATCCATGAAATGATCTTACCTCACCAACATTCTTAGGTGTAGGCAAATCAAGTATAGCTTCAACCTTCTTAGGATCCATCTTCAAACCATCAATTAAAATCACAAATCCTAAATACACAAGTTCTTATTTCATGAAGGAACACTTTTTCAAATTAAATAGTAGCTTTTCCTCTTTCAATCTCTACAATACCTATCTAATGTGAAACAAATGATCTTCTCTGGTCTTACTGAATATCAAAATTTCATCCAAATACACAATCACATATTTACTCAAGAATTTCTTCAGTACCTCATTCATTAACCTCATTAAAGTATTTGGTGTGTTAGTTAAACCAAAAGGCATAACCAACCATTCATACAAACCTTCTTTTGTCTTGAAATCATTCTTCCATTCATCCCCTTCTCTAATTCTAATCTGATGATATCCACTCTTCAAAACAATCTTGGTAAAATATTTTTCTCCAGTCACATAATCCATTATATCATCCATTCTTGGTATAGTAAACCAATACTTAACTATTATCTTATTTATAGCTCTTGAATCAGTAAAAATTCGTCATTCTACATTCTTCTTAGGTGTCAACACAGCTGGTATTGCACACAGAATCAGACTTTCTCTGATCAAACCCTTCTGCAACAACCCATGAGCTTGTTAGTTGAGTTCCCCATTCTTAGTTGGTGTCAATAGGTGTGGTGCCTTGTTCTGAAAAATAGCTTTAGGAATCAGATACATACAATGACTAATATTTCTCATCGGTGGAAAACCATCAGGTACATTATCTGAAATGATCTCCTTGTTCTCGGTGAGCAACTTCTCAACCTCTTCAGGAGCTTTATCTTATTTTTTCTCACTTGGTTTTTTAGGAATCAAATCATAACAGACATCATTTCTCTTTACATCCTTAACAAGTTGTCTACCTTCTATCAAGGAAACTTTTACAGATGTACATATCTCACCAATAGATTCTTCAACCAAAGGTAGCAATATTTGCCTCTTGTCATCAACCCAAATAGTATATTTGTTCAATATTCTATCATGTATAGCATGCCTATCATATTGCCAAGGTCTACCCAAAAAAATATGACAATAATCCATATGCATAATATCACACAACACCTTACCATAATACTTTCCAATTTTCAGATTCACAAAACATTGTTCACTTACCATAAGTGTATGTTCATCCTTGATCCATGAAATCTGATAGGGATTTGGGTGCTTCAATCTTTCCAACTGCATCTTCGTAACCATTTCCTCATATTCCAGATTCTCTGAATTTCCACTATCAATAATCACTTTCCAAACTTTGTCTACAAATTTGCATATGGTCTTGAACAAACTCTTTCTTATCAAATCTTTCTTATTATTTTCACTCTACAATATTCTTCTGACCATCGGGTTTCCTTCATTCTCAGGTTCATTCGGTGAATCTTCTTGAACCAAATCATTTATGCTACTACAGACCTTCTTGCTTGCATGTGTACACTCAAATGATCTATGTCACTCTTCTCCACAATTGTAACAAGTTCCTTGGAATCCACTTCTACGATATCCACCTCGGGATTAATTACCTCTTCCTCTGAATGAACTTCCACCTTTACACTCGGTCTTGCCTTTGTCTTGATTTGTCTTGTCCTAATCAGATCTAGTATTTTCACCATAAGATCTACCTTTTCCTCTAGGTAAACTAACACCTCTTCCTCTTTGTCTTTGCTCACGTCTTTTATTCAATTTCTCCTCATCTTTTAGGGAAAAATGATAAGCCTCCTCAATACTCTCCATCTTCACCAAACTAATCTCTTCTTCAATAGAAATCCTTAATCCATTCAGGTATCTTTCAATTCTTTCCACCTCATCTTCAGCATGTCCAAATCTTATATCTAACCTATAAAATTCCTCAGTGTAATCCTTCACAGAGCTATCTTTTTGCTTCAAACTTTGCATTCTCCTAACTATGTTAATCTGATAATCACAAGGTAGAAACTTGCCCTTCAACTTATTTATCGTCTTATCCCATACCTTGATTTTGTCTTTACAAATTTCTTCTTTTCGTCAAATTGCATATGCTCCCACCACAAGGATGCGTGGCCTTTCAATTTCGTGCTTGCAATCTTGACATTTTCCTCCTCATATATGTTCTCATACTCAAAGTATTTCTCCATATTGGTTATCCAGTTTATCAATTCATCTGAATCCATCTTTCCACTATACTCAGGAGGATCAAACTGTGGTGTGGACTTCAAACTTGTCAATGCTTGTAGGAATCTTTCTTCTCCTTGATCCATTGTAGGTGCAGGTGTGGCTTCCTCCTACACTTCCTTGGCTTCATTACCACTAACATTCTCAAGATGTCTTCCTCGACCTTGGGTTGTCTCAACAGCTTCTAATCTAGCAGCAATTTGTCTTAGCATATCAGCTAAGCCTAGATTTGCATTTTTCTTCCCTCGAACCATGTTGAAACCCTCTATATTTGCAGGTCAGATCACAATATTCTAACCCACAACAAATAACCAACTAGGATTTACAAGAAGGAACATCATATCTAACCTCGCTCTGATACCACCTAATGCACGGAGGGTTACTACTTGGTGCCAACGGCACTCCCAAATACCAAACCTACTTACAGAATCACAACTCAGAAGCTCAAACACAGAGAAGGAGAGAAGGAATACAGATACTTTAGATTTATTCATCAAACTTCATACATGTCGGGTTGTAAGGCCTTCCCGGTTACGGCCAATACATTCACAATCTATTGTGGAATAATCCTCATACATGCGAGATCCACAATCTCCAGATTATTTCTTCCTAAATTCTCCTACCCTCAACCTAAGAATAGATCATTACATTTATACAAGAAGCTACCCAAAAGGTCAGCCCAAAAGATCCACAAGATCCAGCATTGGAGAAAGCAATGACCCAGATTTAGGTCCACACATTTCCCAATGAGCAATCCCAACATTAATATTGCGACCAAAATTAACTACACATGTCATCCCGAAGATCCAACAAAACAAAACTCACTCGGTGAGATATGAAACATGACACCATCGAGAAAATAGAAACAACCACCGAGACCGTTCGGTGAAACCAGGCCAAGAATAGTAACCGAGTTCGACGGTGAACCGAGATAAGAACCTTCAACCGAGAACTCCAGAATAGTTACCGAGCAGTTTATCGAAAGTCTCCAATAAGTTATTGATCTCAAAAGAAAACATATTTTTTGTTGACACAGGATTGCCATGAACCCAAGATGCTCCTGCATCATAATTTTATTACTTCAAATCAAATTTAGATAGGACTAAATTATCAGTCAGGAGGTGTAGAGGGATCAAAAATTTACAACAACATAGTTACCCTAGCCACAGTAAAGAAGCATAGGGGAAGACCCCCAAATAGTAGCAGGAAGTCAATTTCCCCTTTTGATGTATCTGTGTGTAATCAAAAATTTGGGGATGACACTTTTCATATGTATTGGTTCGAGAGGCGAGTTTATAAAGACATATGCATTCATTTTGCTCCATCATTTCTGCTACAACCTTTTCAGTGTTTTCTTCATTTCTTAGTTTCTATAATCTCGTGGGTTTCTTTACTATAGAATGGACTCGTTTCTCTGTTGTATTCCTATTAAGAGCCCTAGGAAAATGGATTTCCTTGGGAAGGTCACTCAAGAAAGATGGAGCAAAATAATCAACAAAGATGTGATGATGTAATTTGAGATTTGACTAAAGAATTATGGGAAAAGAGTTTATTTTTGTTGATCATATATTCAGGGTGAACACAGACATCCCGATGAATTTGTGGCTATCCTTCTGGTTATGGGTTTGACTAAATTGGAAGCTATGCATATTTTCATGAGGATTTGTATAATAATATGTTAGGAGACATGGAAAGGTTTGTAGATAACGTGGATGAAAACCTGCAGGTTCCCTACCCAGAAGATTATGTTTTTGAAGTAGGAGTTGAGCATGAGACAATCTTGGACTACCTAAAAAGAAACATTCTTTCATTAAGGGACATGAAGGGCTTTGAGACTCGTAAACCAATGATTATAAGAAATGTGGAATTGTTACAGAGATGGTCTAGGCTAATGGAGACTGTGGGTTTTGACTAGTGGATAAATTACTTTTTTGAGGAAGGGTTTTTCATTACCCCCATTTACGTTCAAAGATGGTATTTGTTAAGAAAATGAGGAGAGAGATTTCCATCAGCAAATTGTACTCAAATCCAGAGAAGCTTAGGAGACCTCGATATGGAAAGGCTCGATCTCCCTCTGGAAACTCTTTCTTCCTTTCGCATATAGATGTTAGCTCGTGGGAGGTGGGATGCAGAAGTTGAAGAGTGGGTAATCGCCTTCAACCAATAATAGTGGATTGATAGAGCTTTTGAAGGCCATATTTATGGATCACTATCCGATAAGGGATTTTGTATTTTGGTTTTATTGAATCCATTTTATTTTGGGACAATTTTAGTTTGTGGAAGAATTGTTCTGTTCGGGCTCATATGCGCGTTTGAAGCTCAACTTCTGGACTGGTTTTGAATTAGATTGTTTTATTATCTTTAGTTTTATTATGTATCTATTTATATATTAAGTAATACATATTGGCTTGGCCTTTTACTGATAAAAAAAAACATTTGCTTTTTATTATGGTAAAAACAGGTTTTGAAGGGGCGCTGAAACCCTATTACAAAAGAGAAGAGAGATAAGCATGAAGACCCAAAGAACAAATAGCTGCCCCAAAGAAGGGAGCATACTACAAAGGGACAAATCCCAAATATTCAATAAGAACCTACACAACAAAAAGCAAAAAACGTTGGAAGAAAAATAGAGAAGAAAAAGCCACCAGCACCAAGATCAAGACATAGTCTTCAGGAAGCCCTCGGAGTCCTCCAACTGGGCCTGCATGATCTTAACATTATCTTTCAGCCTCTGAATGTCCTGATCATCAACCTTGTGCTTCTTTTTAGTATTAGACCTAGTTTTGGTGCCAGGTCCCATCTGCTGATTAGGATCGGTCAGGTCAATTGTGTCACTCAAGGGGCCATCTTTGTTTCCTTCCAGCATTTTTATGAGCGTGTTCAAGTTCTCCAAAGTAGACTTCATTCCTGTATTAACCAGGCCAAGCAAATATTTTAGCATTTCCTCATTCCTTCTTGTCTTTTCATGGATGGGGATCATGGCTATCTCAACTTCTTTTTTAATGTTATCATCCAGTTCAGACCCGTAATCAAGAACACTGGCATTAGCATTGAGAGAATACTCCTTCCTAATATTATCAATCATTTCCTCGATAATAGAATTCTTATTTTCTAGTTTGATACATCTATTCTTCACTCAACCAAATCATTATGCACCCATTTGTTCAGATTATAACTGTAGATGGACTTGTTTTTAGCAATCTCAAGGGGGGTCATGATGATTGATCTTTTGACCTGTGAATCCATCTTTCTAATGTCGTATTGAAGAGATTGGGACCTATTACAATCAAGGGTTCTCTCACTTTCATCCTTCTTGTTCTCCTTCCCAGAGCTGGGGGAGTCTTGGGGGTCCAGATTTTCCTCTTCCAGAACCCTAATGCTATTATTCCCCGAGTCGTCAGCATTACTATCATTTAGATTTGTATCAACCTCTTTGTCTTTGTTGTCCTCAGCCTCAACCTCAATCTCAGAAGTATCTTTACCTTCAGTATTGTTAATCTCCAAAGTAGGGTTAAGCTTCTCCCTACTATTATGATTGTCCTAGCCATCCTTGAGACTATCCTTGGCATTAGTGATTTCAGGATCCTCCAAGTCCTTCTCCTCAGGGGTCTGGGTAGGGGAATTAGGCACAACAATATGACCCACCTAGGTATTCTTATCAACCTCGATATCATTATCCAGGGGATTCAACTTCACACCTTCAGGCTCCGACAGGATAGGGCTAGCAGAGGGCTCCAAGTCAGTTTTAACAGAAACAGAGGCATTGACATCACGAGGGACCTTGACATTCTTCAGACCATCCAAAGTCTTAGAGGAGGCTGGCTCAGAGAGGGAGAGAGCTTTCTTGGGTTTCTGATTCCTAGGTGGAGAGCCGATATTCTTCCTTTTTTTGACCTGGGCAGGGATAGGTTCAGGAATGTGGTCTCTCGCATAATCAGCAATAAGGAGGATGAGCCCAACATGGAGAATGGGGAAGTTCTTCACTCTATAATCAGTAATGCTTTGGTTGAGCGAACAGAGGAGAAAGTAGGGGAAAGAGATTCTTATATCATGTTTGAAGTGATTGACTAGGGAAAAATGATAATTATAGACCCTAGAAAATCTCCCCTCAAGAGTGAAATATTCCATAATAACCTTGCTAATAGAACCCCAAATTCTATCAATGTTATCCATATCAACATAGTCTTTCTTACCTTTAACCAAAAGAGCCCTCTCCTCGTTAGTGACAGGAAATTTCTTGTAAGCTCTGGTTCCAACCTTGATCTCTTTCGAATACTTCAGACCATCCAAAGGGAGACTAGTAATTTTTGAGAGGAGCTCGAGGCTGAGGCTAAAAGACTTGCCAGCCAGATTCACCGTGCCCTTATCCCAACCGTTAGCAAAGGCTTTGGAGACATCATTATCAAACCCATAGAGTCTCTGAAGAAATCGATGAACATGGCCTTTCTTCAAAATGATCCAGACTTCCTTATCCTGCTTCCACTTGCACTCCGCAGGCTCTTCTCTCCTGAGATCACCACCCATGGCCGAACAATCACCCTGCTCTTTTTTCATATGCTTCTTATGCTTAGACGAGGGAATGCTATCAATTTGATGATTCTTTAGCATAAAAAGACTATTTAGGTGGTTCACAATCCTATTCACATGCGCAGACTGGCAACAGTTACTAATGATGATGACGACATACATCAAATTTTGTGCTTTCATAATGGGAAAATAATTCGGCATCTTGGAGATGTACTTAGAATTATTTCAAATGACATTCGAGATCACCCCAATTTGAGAAGAATTAAATAATATCATTAATTCTCCTATTAATGACTCCTTCCGTGTGCCTGATTTTATCATAATTAATAGATGAGGTGACAGCATCATTACAAATAGTGTTACCGATCCATTTTTGAATCCCCTCGCTTTTGGCTCCAATATTGGCAAGGCAATCAGCAACCTGATTGGTCTCCCGATAATTGCGAGATATATGGAACACCTCAAAGGATTGGGCTATGGTTTTGATTTTGGAAATAATGTGATCAATAGTCCAGGAGGGGGTATTGATAGCTTTAATATTATTTATAATATTTAAAGAATCACCTTCAAGCCAGACACTTTTGAACCCCAGTTCTTCCACTAGCAGGATAGTATTGAGGGCAGCCAAGGCCTCTGCCCTATGATTAGTCTAAATTCCCAAAGGGACCGAAATGGAACCTAAACAGTTTCCATTACTATCTTTGATGATTCCTCCACCCCCAGAAACACCCGGGTTGCCTTTGGAGGCCCCATCAAAATTAGCTTTAACCCAGCCAATACGAGGAGCAATCCAAACAGAGGAATCTCTAGGAGTGCAAGAGTGAGAGCTGTGGTGAGGAAAACTCCAAGTAGACCAATCCACATCAGGGAGGAAATTCCTGAGCTTTCTCTTGCTGTTGATGATAGCAATGCTAAAGTTTTCCTTAATAGCTCTGGACATGATGTTGAAGATAATTTCAGGTTTGGCATGTTTTTCTCTGAAAATTCTATTATTTCTTTCCTTCCAGATACACCAGCAGAGATGAGGCGGGATAAGATTCCAGAAGTTTCTTGCAAGATCATTATCAAAAGGGCATCTCCACTGAGTGACAAAATCCTGCCAAGAGTTAGGAAAGAACCAACACAAATTCCAATTTTGAAAAACCAAGGACCAGACTCTCTGAGTAAAACTACAATGGAGCATAAGGCGATCACAGGATTCAGCTTGATCCTTGCAAAGAAAGCATCTATTAACATGACAGAAACCTCTTTTAACTAGATTATCAATGGTAAGGGGCTTATTCTAGATAAGAATCCAAAAGAAAAATTTAATCTGTGGAGTGAGGAATTTATACTAGATAGTAGCACACTGAGGCTTAACTTCCTTGGAGAAGAAGAAAGAGCAGGTAGAGCCCACCGAGAATTCACCATTAGCAGAAAGGTTCCACACAATTTTGTCAGGATGATTAACTTCTCTGAACTAGGACTGCAACTCAATCATAAGAGGAGACAGACTTCTATCTAGGCTAGAAAGATCCTTCCATGAGTTATTAAGCTAGTAATCAGAGACTTTACAACCAATAGTGTTTTTAGCTTGCATAATAATATCCTTCCATTCTTGTCTTTCAGAAAGGGGGCTGTCATGGATCCAAGGATCATCCAAAAAGTCAATATTGGTCCCATCACCCAGTTTCCACCTTATCCCTTCTCTCAAAAATTCAATGGAGGAGCATAGACTATTCCAAATGTAAGAGCCATTCACCCTAGCATCATTTTTTAAGAGGTCCTTCAGACTATTGGAATTAAAGAGGTATTTTCTTTTAATTATGCCATTCCATTGCTTAGTATCCCCAGAGATTCTTCAAACCTGCTTTGCCAAAAGGGCCTTATTGACAAGCTTGATAGGTCTTAGCCCCAAGCCCCCTTTACTCTTAGGCTTGCAAACTTTTTCCCAGGCAATCAGACTAAGTCTTTTTTAATCTTCAACACCAGTCCATAAGAATCTTTTTTGGATAGTCTCAAGCACCATCGTGAACTTGTGAGGAATCTTGAAGAGACTCAAAGCATACACAGGAAGATTTTGTGAAGTTGAATTCAAGAGCTGAAGTTTGCCAAAGATGCTAAGGAGGGCACCTTTCTAGCCTGCCAGCTTCCTGTTGTATTTGTCAACAATGTGATTCCAGAAACTGTCAGGGGGTTGAGAGAAAAGGGGGAGACCCAGATAGGGAGATGGAAGAGAACCAATGCTGCAACCAAGAATTTTGGAAATCTTAGCATGTCTCTCAAGGTGGGTATTGATAAAATATATGAAGCTCTTATTCCAATTGATGAGTTGACTCGTGGCCGAGGTATAGATAGACAGGGCTTTTTTAAGATTCTTGGCTTCTTTAACAGTAGCTTCACCTATAAAAAGGGTATCATCAACAAATTGTTCATGGGAACAGGAGGACCTGACCAAGGAAGGTTGGAGACCAGATATGGTTCCAACATTGACAAGTTTAGAGATGTATCTTCCCAGCCCTTCAGCCAAAATAGCAAATAGTATAGGAGATATAGGATCCCCCTGCCTAAGACGCCTTGAAGGTTTGAAAAAGTTGGAGGAACCACCATTCACAATTACAGAGGAGGAAACAGTGGAGACCAACTGATCAACAATTTTAATGACCCCCGCATCGAATCCAAAGTTGCTTAAGACTTTTTGGAGAAACTGCCAGTCAACCCTATCATAGGCTTTAGATAAGTCCAATTTCATGAGAAAGCCCTATTTCTTGGCAGCTTCGAGGGAGTGGATATTCTCATGAGCTACCACAATGGAGTCAAGGATTTGTCTCCCCAGAACAAATCCATTCTACTGAGGTGAAATAATAGAGGGCGGCAAAGAAAGCAATCTGGAAGTCATAACTTTGGCTATGATCTTGTAAATCCCATTACAGAGACTAATGGGTCTGAAAGAGTCCACCGTATTAGCACCATGTTTTTTAGGAATAAGGACCAAGAAAGTGGCATTGAGTTCTCTAAGAAGAGCTTTAGTATCAAAAAATTCTTTGACAGCATGAAGAACATCTTGACCTGTGATCTCCCAGAACTGCTGGAAGAAGAATAGGGGAAATCCATAAGGACCCGGAGATTTATCACCTTCAAAGGAGAAAACAGCATCTCTAATTTCCTTATCATTAGGAATAGCTTTGAGTCTAGAATTGGTATCTTTGTCTATCAATAAGGGAATAGCAGAGAGAATTTCATGTTGACTCTGAGAATCAAGATTATCTTCTTTGGATAGGAGGAGAGAGAAA
>MU224853.1:2537081-2548347 GCA_018584345.1 Thuja plicata | reverse complement strand
TTGCTAATCTTTCCATTCCATAGGAGTAGTAGTAGAGCAGTGAGTAGCCTAGTAGTTGGAGTTTGATGAGTGAAGTTGGAAGTGATATAAATTAAGGAGAAGGAATCAATTGAATATACATTGAAAAACTAAGTCCCGTCACTATCATAGCCAGAATCCGATGTCCTTGAATTAACAACGTAAGCCCGCCGACGTGATTACCAGCAAATCACATCATTATAACTGAGTTAGGATCCACAGGTGTAAGGAACCTTGGAGTTTTTCTCATGTCCTTCATGAGTATATACTTTTCAAAAGAGGGTTGAGCGTTTGATATCCTGTATCAAGTGTTCAGTCCTATATGTTATGTAGTGGTACAAAACTCACATCAACAATTTCCAAGTGTCGTCATCAGCTCAGGTCGAAGATTATTATTGATAATATTAAGTCTTGGAAGAATGAAGACGGGCCATGTCTATGCAGTACAATATTTGCATCTTAGTAAACAAAATTTGTTGTTAACAACATATGTTAGCAACATGTGTGTTAGTCTATTGTATTAACGTGTGTTCCTAATTTGTAAACAGCTACAATAGACTAACACATTTTGTTAACAACATATTTTGTTAACTAAGGTGCAAATATTGTGCTGCATAAACATGGCCATGAAGACGGGGGGTTTCTCTGCAATAAGGTTTGGGGAAATGAACACCTGAGACTCTTCATATTCTTAAGCAATTAACTTTGCAACGAATGATTCTTTCCTGGCGATAAAAGAATCACCTGGGCATCGACTGCATAGTCTTCCATGTATGAGAGTTACTACAGTTACAGATATTTGAGTTGCTATTCCTTTAGCAGTTCAAAGGGGCGGGTAAAAACATTATTGACGTTCACTGGAGCAGAGCACCCAAACCAGGAATGTTATTGGGTCGTGGATTGTATAAATTCAGAGTTGATATTCTTGCTGTGAAACATTCTCTCGTTGCTCCTTCCGTCTCAGACAAGAAATATTTTCAAGGGACTGCTTGAGAGTTAGAGTGCTAGAGCTCATTCCAGCATCCAACCATTTGGCTCATTTTTTGCAGCTTCAGGTATAACTGTTCAGTGTGATGTTGGGTATCATTTTTTCAGATTTTGGTTTTTGATACCATGATTAGTTCGGTGTCACACTGCAGTGGGAGTTCTGATTTGGTAGCAAGAATTTTGTTGTCATGAGATGGTTCCCTCCATGTAATTGGAGATGTTTTTTGTTTCGCCATTATGGGATCTTGATTCTAGATTAGAGTGTTGGCATGATACAGGTTCTCTTGACAGATTATGCTCTTAGGAGCATGAGGTTTTTGATTTGTGGAAATCAAGTTGTCATGTTGTGTTCCTAGGTAAGTTGTTGTATGGGCTGGTTATGTGGGCATAAATCTACTAATGTTGTATGGCTAGTTGGATGTTATTAGCAACTGGCTTTGGTTGCTATTCCAGCTATGGTGATTGTCTATTGGCAATTTATTACCAAGGATTTGGTAAGGGAAAGCAGAGTTTAAGTGGGAGGTTGTCCAGATGTGAGGTTGCAACATGAGTTGAACTTCAAGTGGGAGATTGTTGGATGTGAAGTCCAACTGTTCATTTCTTCTCCCATGACTTTTCATTTCATATTCTCTTGTTTGACTCTTCGTCTTCTCTTGAAGACTATTGTATAAATCTGAGGAGAAATCCTTATGTTGTAACTAAGGTGTGATGACTGAATAAAGATTTGCTCTGCTCTCTAGTGGACGTAGCCAAATTGGCGAACCGCGTTAAAACTTGTGTCTTTGTTGTGTGCTCCCGATTTGTCTATTAATTTAACAACAAACACTTTGACCATATGTTCTATTTGTGAAACTTACATTGCAAGTAAGGCCAGATCATGGAGATTAGGAAATACAACGGCCAAGGAAGTCCTGAACTATTGTGAATCCCTTCATAGCGATACATTTATGTGTGAAAGATGGACTTGATTTGACTTTCGTCTCTATATATCCTTGGCGTGAAGTTTGAATCACGAGTCCAACCATTCCAAAGCATGCAATGTGACACTATCGATTTCCTTTGCATTTCAACAAAGATTCTTCGGATCATTGACTGTGACAGTAAGTCTACAATATAAGTTATTGGCGGACCAATAATACTTGTCGAAAGAGAAATATTGTTATTAGAAGGAACCAGAGTCATGTATATGCTTTCTAGGAGGATGATATGGTCGGTTGAGGTACTTTGGGAGATTATTATAACCTGATATAATTGTTGAATTCCTCAACATCTACACTATCTCGAATCGGGACTTATTAAAAGAGGCTTCTCTAATTTCTTCAATCCATATATTGGCTATTGAAGACTTTGTGAAAGACAATAATAATACTCCCAACGAACTTATGACTACTATACTACGTCGAGTCAAGAAGAAGTCGTCGTTGTTATGCAACTAAGACTGGCATGTATGTGTGATTCACCGTGTGGTTTCTCCCTCCGGCTTGTGCTCATCTACAAATACTATGAACATTGGCAGTCTATATTGATCCAGATCCGTATATCTTTTGATTGAGCGGCAAGCATTAATTGGTGCATTTTTTGTCCCTACACTTTGTCGTGTTGTGATCACTTATATATTTGCTCGTAAATTCTATTATCAGTGATCGATGTGGAGATTTCACACAGGCTGAAGTTTTAATCATTGGATCAGGGGTACACCTTCTTAGTTGTACATAGACTCTTATTCTGCGACTCATTCTGTTCTGGCAAATGCATCCAAGTCAACTTGTTATCTTCCTACTAGACATTTTACAAGGATCAACCCACGTTTTATCAGCTCTCGGGTGGTTTCACATGTGTCAATGACGAGTGATTAGAATTTTCTCATCTCGGTTCAACCTTTACACAGATCTATTGTCTGATTAATAGCTCTTTGGTTGGCGCTTGTATGAAGTGTTTTTGATGGTCTTGACCGTTGTCATTCATGGTAGCATTGACAGAATTCGAGGGTGGTACACATTTGAGCTTTGCCATATACAGTGGTACCCTCCAATTCCAAGATATCAAGGGATTTTCAAGATACAACTCGCTAGAGTTGGGCATGATTATTCTTGCAGAAGACTTTTGGTTGCTGCGTGAACTCCATGTTGATAAGGATTCCAAGTTTTGGCGCAGCTATATGAACTAAGATCAGGATAATCAATTCATTGGTGGCAGCTCTTGGCTGGATAATTTGCGTGAAGACCTTCCTTGTTGTGTGTGGAGTCTCTCAGTTTCCTGGTTGGGGAATAGTTGAACAAAATTCCAATACATTTCAACTCATATCGGAGTCAGAATATGTCTACTTGAAAGTCTGGAGATGATTGAAGATCCTAGCTAATGTTTTGGGCATTGTAACTGTCTACGAAGAGCTTGCAATCTTCGCTACTAATGTGGTTGGCATCGATGCAGATCAGAAGAGACACAACTTGGTTCATTCCTTCAATCTCCTCATCATCGTGCCAGAGTATTGGAATATAGGAGGTCAACGGGAATACTCACTAAAAGTGTTGTTTCATATGCGTTGACATTCATATGTTGTGAGCTCTTGTTAAGGGGTTGACCTGTATTGGTATATATGTGCTGGTGATTATGACAACAGTGTATGCTTAGTGCAGATTTAGCAAACTAGACATTCTGGCTTTACCTGTGTCATTTCTCTATGGAAAGGTGATTGGGTCTAAAGAAGATCTCCAGTAGAAGCTGTGAACTGGAATAATTGGAATGCACTGTGTGTTCAAGACCTGTAGATGTCTGTGGAATGCGAAGAAGAGGAATAGAAATAGAGAATCAGATTCTACTCATGAACCAAAACGGAAGAATTAACATTTAGAGGGAGTCTGACAATCCATCACAGGCAACCTTGGACAATGAAGTCAGAAGGTTAATATCAGATTCGGAGGGAGTCTGACAATCCATCAGAGGCAACCTTGGACGAGGAGGTCAGAAGGTTGATTCAGAGGGAGTCTGACAAATCCATCGGAGGCAACCTTGAACAAGGAGGTTAGGAGGTTGATACATGTACTTGGAGCTTCAAAAGGGATCCACATTATCATGAAAGTGTGGTGTTGCCAAGCCTGGGGATAAATCCACAGTCTATTACATTCACTTGTGTTACTATGGAATCAAACAAGTACATTTGTGTATGGGAAATTGCTCTTGCAAACAATGTTGTGATCATTGAACAAATAAATCATGTGCCAGATGATGAGTCTCTTGGAGCAAGATATCTTCCATGATTGCAGCATGTGAACAGGGTATGCTTCCGTGACAGAGGAAGAAGCTAAAGAATCTGCATCAGTTGACATCTGAGGATCTTCAATCAGAGGGAGTAGACCATGTCAATATGGTTTCTCTAGTGATTAAGAAACTGTAGCAGTCTGAGGACTATGATTCATGGGATGGAGTCCCATGTGTGTAGGCTGAAATGCCTTTATGCAGACACCTAAGTCATGATATTCCTGGATAGCTTGGGGTTCATCAAGAGTGATTCAAACTATATTAGAGATATGGTGCATAGGACTGCTATTCAGTCGAGGTACATTATCACTGAAGAACATACGACTGATATTCTCACCAAGCCTCTTGCCAAAGTAAAGTTTGTGCATATTTTGAGACAAGCTTGAAGTTGTGGAGAACGAAGCCCTTGCTAACAGGGAGTCTAAGCATCAGTGATTTCTTGAGATGCACTTAATGCATTCCTCTCTGAGAAAGAAGTTTGAGGTATCAGCCCTTGTAATGCATTCTTCTCTGTCAGAGAGAAGTTTGAGGTGAAAGCCCTTGTTCCACCCTCTGGGAATAGCCATGGTGGATCCACCCTCTGATATGGTTCATGGCGGATGTCATGTGTGTGACTACATGACTTCATTGGTTTATGGGCCCCTATGAACATCATTGAGAGGTGATGATCTCTCAATGGTGAACACTTGTATTTCTGGTTATTATTGTAAGGTGACGACTTTACAATATTTGACCACACTATCATGATGGATATCATGAGACTTGATATCCATGGACATGTCATGATGGTTGATATCTCTTAAGTAATATCAAATTGATATGGTGGATATCATGAGACGTGATATCTATGGATAAGCTTTGATAAATGATATTACTGAGATATTCATGGTGGATATTATGTGACTTAAAATCCGTGGATATGCCATGAGTTAATATCCTTATGGTAGGTATCATGTGACTTGATATATGTGCACATGCCATAAGGGTGAGTTTATGGTGGATATCATGTGATGTGATATCCGTGGATATGTCATAATTCCTGATATCACGGTGAGGTGATATCTTTCTCTCACACAATAGATAGATCTATTGTGTTCTCAACAAAGGATAGGAATACTCCTCCCTAGCTAAGAGAGAGTGTTAATGTTATTGTAGCTATGGTTGGATTCCTTCATACCAACATATATAACATAAAGGTTGTGATAATATAATTATTATGATACAATAATTATACTATATAATTATTATATTATTATTGTGAGATAATATGATTATATTATTATGTGATAATAATTATTATATTATATTAATAATATAATTGGGGCCAACTTGGAAGAGTGGTGTCCCTTGGTGAAAGGGCACCTCTCGCATATTAATGAGATGTGCAATCTCATTTATTAAAATATAACAATTGACTGAAAAATGCAGATTTATATATCAGGATGCTCGGGGGAGACAATAACATATTGTCTATGGCTGGGAGGGCAACTCAGTGCCCGTGGTTAAACGAGCATACAAAAAATCAATCGCTATGGTTGCATATGACCATTATCATGAGCAATTGTTGCAAAATCTTGCAATTGTGGTAGAAGAACAAGATAAAGTTCTAATGGAGTTGTCTTGCATTTTTATTTTGAAAGGAATTCCATCTAAGTGGTATATTTAGCATGGAAGAAGCCCAATTAAATATTTAGGAAAATTTTGCAAATGAGAGTGAGATTGTGTTCACTACTATTTTCACTGGTAGTTTGGATATGGCGGGTATAGATGAAGTTGCTAGAATGTTGAATCCTAATGGAGCAGTTGGTCAATCTAAAAGGGGAAACTTGATTCCCAATGGTCCAACATCTGCACGATTACACTGCATATGGACAAGTTGTATCAAGAGCTTGCTGCAATTTAATAAACTTGTTGGATTTCCTTACATGAATCATATCAACCACTCGGATATAGCAATATAATGACCAAGCCTCTTGGAACTATTTTCTTTGTCAAATTTTGGGACAATCTTGAAGTTGTCTTTGGTTTAGTCGTTAAGGGGGTATTAATAGATATAGTTTAATATTAGACTAATTATGTTAATTTTGTAATAACATCATTAGTTATATCTATGAGGTAACTTAGGTAACTCATTATGTAAGTTACAACCATGTAAATTCTGCATTCAATAATAAAAGCAAGCTATGCTCATCAAAGTGCACATCCAACTCTCTCAAACTCTGTGTATTCATTCTTCTAATAAATAAGACTCCATTTACTTGTATTCATGTAATTGAAGGGCACCACAAGTCTGAAGATGCCTTTTCTTGTTTATCCTATACAATATGTAAAATTATTTCAGTTGGCTTTTCATAGCCTTTGTTTGACCGTCAATTTATTCATAAAAATAGTAATTACTTTGGCCTAGCAATTCACCAACGTCATTCTTCCATTCAAAACAAGTCTAGGAAGAAAAATTTCCAAGGGCACTGCAAAGAACTCATGCACATTAGACATGAAAAATATCGCTATTGATGAGGCTTGGTTTCAACATGTAGTCTTGCATAAAATAGTTTTGAAAGCCAAACAACAGCGGCGAAAAATCACTGTGGTTGTGGACAATCACTTTGTACCTGAATGAATTTTTCACACGTAAAGCAAACTATATCTAGAGGCTGATCTAATATTACCATAGAAATGCAATTTTACTGAAGACATAGGACAATGCAATCAAGTCCTTCAGATGGGCCTACTAGGCATCAACGAGGGGTTGCAAGAAGGAATATCATAGAATCTAGTTACCAACTCACTAGATCCTGTAAATATCTATGGTATCTCTCAGTCGAGGATTTCATTTTTCATTTGAGTTAGTGAGACTCGAGGTTCGAACACTACACCGCACTCATTAGGTCCCAAAGATTACCTAATGACTAGGAGAAAGGAGAGCATTAATGAACGGATTAGTAGAATTTAGTACGAGATAGATGGAGGAGGATGTTGAAGTTTAAACACATAAATTAGGGGACAAAATGTCCAATGAACAAAAAAAGTCAAGAATCACTTCTATGAGTCAAAGAAAAGGAAGCAATTGATGGTATCAATGTTTTCACCACAAATTAGGTCACACTATCTCAGCTCTTCCATTTCCATCAATGTGCACAAATATACTTTACACCCCAAGACCTCACAAGTAAGGGTTAAGTTTTGTTTGGTACACAATGCTTTCAGCCTTTCCCTCTAAGTTTTCCTTATCATACACACATCTTTCAAGAATGAAAAATGCACGAGTATGTGAAGTGCAGGTATACTGTCCCTACAGAAAAGTTAGAGGTATTTTCTCTGTCTTCTGACTTACTGCTCTCCAATACTTGTTCAGGCCTCCACATACAAACTTATAGTCATGCTTTACCATGCTAGTGAATGGCTCTTGTTGATGTGAATTTTATTCCACTACAACATGCAGAATCAAATACCCCAATGTTTCAAAGTGAAACAAGACACTTAATCCTCTCTTGAATAAGGTCACTTCTCATGCTAAGTTTGCAAAGTAAGATCATGAAATGACTTCAAGGTTCCTTTTATCGTGGACAATTGCTCAATTGAAATGATGTGATTTCCTGGAATCACTAAGGGGGCTTGTTGTGAGGTTTTCACACCATCACCCCATTGTGAAAGGGGACCCCCTCTTTTCGCCTTGCTCCTGTAGCACTAGGTTTTTAAGAGAAGATTTGGTGGGACTTTGAGGTCGAATTGAGATTACTTGAGGTCAGGTTGTCGATAGAAAAAAAGATTTGGTTAATTCTTTGAGTTAGGGATCCAAGAATGGGAGAGTTTGGTGGGAAAAATGGCTAAGTATGGGGTATCAATTGAAAAGGTAGGAATCCTAGGAGCAGGTTGGAATCTGCCTGCCCCCCAGGATTCTCAGTCTTGGCATCCCCTTGATTCCCGCCCTCTCAGAGTTCGAGCAATTCACCTCTTCTGGACGTAATTTGATGAGTCAAGCGAATTTTTTTATGAAGTCTAGTGTTTTGAGGAAGTTGAGAAGGGAAGTTGAGTGAAATTTGTTGAAGTGTGAATGTCAAAATCCTCTCCATGCTCAGATTCCCGCCCCTAACCAGGATTTATACTCCTGACACCTAAATTTCTGCCCAAGACCCACTATGCTTATTGCAAAAACCTTGTGGGGGATGAAACAATGAATGGTTGAGTAAGGATTTGGTCAAGTTGATCCATAGTTTCAATGAGAGGAATGGTTTTGAAGATCATGCGCTGATAGGGAAAATCCTCATGGCATTAGGGATTTTGCCCCTTGAAGAGGATGTTGCACAATCCTCTTCTATCCTAAACTTCCACCACCTTAATAAGGGGTCAAAGTCAACATGATGGATTCGAGGCATTCGATGTGCTAGAATAAAGATGATCCCGAAATTAAAATGTGATGAATTAGAGAATGGAACCGTGTAGTCAAAGCAATAACTCAATCAAGGGTGAATCCTCACCCCCCTCTGATTTCCGCTAAGCTAGTAATGGGGATAGTGTGATTTTGAGTCTAAGTGTATGAGCAAGTTGGTGAGAGTGTTGAGGAGTAAGAATTCAAGACAACTCGATGAACATTCAAAAAAAAAGAGAGAGAATCCTCACTGGAGGGCGGATTCCGCCCTCCCACGAGGATTATTTTCCTCATATACACCAAATCTCCGCCCTCATTAAAACATGCTCAAGCCGCAACTTACAATTGAGATCAAAACATAGAAACAGGATATACTAGATAACTTGGGCATCTTGCAAACATGAGTAGAGTGAAACGAAGTGAAGGATCAAATGTTGGAGATAGAGATCGAGTTTGAGGGGGCGAATTTTGAAATCCTCAAAGACCCCTATTTTCCGACCAGCAAGAGGGCGAAATCCTCTCATGGCAAATTTTCACCTACAATTGTAATGGAGAGCGTTGAAGGATAAGAGTGAAGGATGATAAAGGAGCAAATTACGAAGTTTTGGGGTACAGTGCTAAAGCGCGATGAAAGAGGGAGAATCCTCAAAGCTAGCGGAATTTCGCCTGCCTTGAGGATTCCTAAAATCCTCTCGATATAATGATTCCCGCCGAATCAAGGAGTCCTCAAGCCGCCCTTATTTTCGCCATGATGACGATTGGGTTGGGTGTTGGATGTCTAAGTATGAGGAATCGGTGAGATGTTATGGTGAATGTTGATTCGAATATGGGAAAGAGGATCGGAAGTTTGCAAAAAGTAATTCCTCAGTGGAGGGCGGACTCCACCCTCCCGTGAGGATTTTATCCTCCCTTACAAGAGAATTCCACCCCCCATTTGACTCGGCCAAGGCATGTATTGACAGCGGCTCTTTGGAGGGGAAGTGAGATTTCAAAATAAAAACATTTTATTCACCTTAGTAAGTCGGCCTACAGAGCCTTAAAAAAGCAATTTGAATAAATGAATTATATTGGCCAAAACACAGGCAGGTCGGCCTGCTAGGGGTTCATGCCCTTTCATTTCATCAAACCTCTATATAAGAGAGGTCATTTGAAACCATTTCACATCAAACTGAAACAATTTATCTCTGCAACTCAAGCAACAAATTGTACTCAGAATTGGCAGCGATTTTGTTTAAGGAGCAGCGAGTTGATCCCTTGGTTAGGCCATGAACTATTTCAAGGAGCTGAGGTAGTGTAAGAAGTCGACTAGGAAGGTGGTAAGAATTAAATACAAAGACATTATGATGCTGCAACCACTTAAATTCCTCCAAATTTCAATTTCTTTTCTCCAAGATTGAGGATCATTTCAATTTCCATTCTTTCTTAATCAAAATGCTAAACATCGTAGTATGGAGGAAAATCAGAATTAAGTACAAATAAATTTCAAATTCTCTTTGTAAACAAAGTGGATTAAAATGAATAGTGGAGGGGTCATTAAAATGAAATTAAGTTCAATTCATTAGGAGCTTCAGTGAAACAAACTGAAAATTTAACTTGAGGCTTCATTAATGATAATAAGTCTTAATTAAATAAAAGGAGTGGATTAATCTTATTGCTATAAACTAAAAAATAAGTCCTTTTCAAATTCGGGCAATGAGATTTTCACTAAGGCAAAGGGGAGGAAACTATAGAATTCAAACAAGACTTAGCTTATTAATTTCGAATTCAAGTATTATCCTTGTCTTGCTAATCAAAATTCTAAACTCCAAGTCTAATTAAGGATTTGCTATGGCAGGGAGGAATATGTCAGTAGGTAAGGCTGGGAGCTCAAAGAAGGAAAGGCAGGCTCAAGTGAGGAAGGACACCGAGGAGATGGCGCCAAAATCCAGTTTCATTACCAAGCATAATAAAATTGGAGATACTAGTCTTGGACCCGTCAATATGATCCAGGTAAAATAAAGGATGTCTAGAGATCCAACTTCTAGGATGGCCAAGACGATGATGAAGAATGGGATAGTCTAGGAAGCTGCCTTCCCTCCCACCATGCAGTGCATCGAGTTGGTCCTTGAATGTGCCAAGAATTATAACCCTCAAAAGAAGACAATTGAGCATGGGAAAGAGAAGAAGATTATAACTGTCCTATCAAAGAAGGCTATCAAGATGGCTTTCGACACACCAACTCACAAGGAGAGAACCTTTATGACCAAGGAGTAGGCATTGAAGCACTACGAAGATCAAGTGGATGCATGTGCGAAGAGGATGAATGATGAGTGGATGAATGAGCCATGGAGCCATTACTCTAAGATTTTGAAGTTGACAAAGCTGACTATATCGGACTTCAAGTAGGATATTGGTGATTGTTGATGTGAGTTTTGTACCACTACATAACATATAGGATTAAACACTTGATACAGGATATCAAACACTCAACCCTCTCTTGAAAAGTTATTACTCATGAAGATCATGAGAAAACTCCAAGGTTCCTTACACCTGTGGATCCTAACTCAGTTATAATGATGTGATTTGCTGGTAATCACGTCGGCGGGCTTACGTTGTTCATTCAAGGACATCGGATTCTTGCTATGATGATGATGG
>MU224853.1:2523341-2536981 GCA_018584345.1 Thuja plicata | reverse complement strand
ATAGGAGTTAAGGTGCAGATTCTAGATTTTGGGATTTTTGAAATATTTCAGGACTTAGCCAAATTTCAGGATTCAGCACGCCTTCAGCAGAGCTACCTCCCACAATCTATTTCGACTTTCTAAGATCGAATTGAAGCTGGAACAAGGATTCTCAGAGGCTTTAGACTTGTTTCATCACGAATCCTTTGGTTTTTATCTCATATTCCTGAAAGATTTAGCACAACTCTTGCCCATGCTCCAGACAGACTTGACTTCTCAGCAGGCCAAAATCGCCCAAAACCAACTCCCAAACTTCACTCGCTAGACCAAGGGGCTTGAAAACTGTCACCAACAAAGACTACCTAAGACCACTACTCCTACTGCTTGCGAAAGAGGGGGTCCCCATTTGCAATGGGGCGATGGTGTGAAAACCTCACAACAGTGATCTCATTGTGATGTTGAACAGAGTGATGGGGGAACCACGGGGTGGCACTTTCAAGACTTGGATGTACTACTGCATTGACAAGATCTTATTGGGAGAGGTGATGTTTGCATGGGCGAAGATTACCAATGACAACATTGACCATCAGTTGAGGACGATGAAGAACACCAAGGGATTGTACATGACATCATATCTTGTCTACATGTTCGCTAGAGTATTCAAGTACCCAGGATTGGCAAGTTTGGGAAGATGTGGAACATCTCAAGGAGAATGCTTAGTGCATGAACACTATCCACAACTACACCTTCACCATCACAAGAACTTCAAGATCTTCAACGATGCATTCGCCATGAAGGTTGTGAGGCAGTTGCAGGAGGCTCCACATGTGAGGCTTTCCGAGGAGGCCAAGAAGTTGATTGAAGAGTATGGATCCTAGTACATCCAATATCCCAAATTCACCTATATTCGAATACTTGGAAATACAGTTTGCCCAAGGAAACTCCCGAGATATCCCACAAATAAGATGATCATCATGGAGGTAGAAAGGCAACTTCTTGCCTATGACAGAATCCAAAAGAGCAAGCACAAACCAAGGGTTAAATTTGACTTCAATTTGGGAGGAGAGACTTGTCCATCACAGTTAGCAGCTGAGGTAGCAGATGAGGATTTTGAGTACTATGTGCTAGGATTTTATGAGTCAAGGGGAAACTTCAACCCTGCAAGAAGTATCAAAAGAGTGTATGGGAACAGATATCTTCACATCCCGCACATAGAGGACTATTGGGCTAATGCAAAGGATGATTTGGAAGTCAAAAGGAGAATGTTCTCGAGGTTGACAGTTGATATGATTAGAAAATACATATGGAAGGGAATTTAGGTACTGATCAATCAGAGGAGGATGATAACATCACTAGAGGAGACTTCAACACCACCACAAATCTTGAGTTAGAGACAATTAAATGGGAGGATGATAAGGAGGTTAGCCTCGAGACTTTGATGCTTCCGATGGCCCTTTTTACTCAGCAGTGGTTGGATGACAAAGTAGCCAATTTGGCAAGAAACGGAGTGCCCTTGACGTATGACAAGATGAAGGGGCTTGAAGAAATTGAAGAAGAGGAATCATCGGAGCAGCCTCAAGCATCAAGTGGGCAGCAAGGCGAAGTTAGCAAGAAGAGGAAGACTGCTACAAAGGATCCACCAAGCAAGAATTCGAAAGAGAAGGGAATAAGGATTGAAGAGCCACAGGCAAAAAGATAGAAAAAGACAACTCCTCCATCTAAAGAAAGTGCAACATTGAAACAAGGAAAGACTATGTCATCTAAAGGACAGGAAGTGCATCAAGAGATTTCTTCCGAATCAGAAGACAACATCAATCAGAGTTCTTCAGGATACTCTCCATTGAGTGTCAGTGAGTTAGAAGGAATGTTCCTCCCACAAAATGGAAACAATGATGAGATGGTCGACATTCATAATTCTCCCAATGATGATCAAATCCCACCTCCTAACGAAGATGATGTTGCAGTTATATCACTAGAAAGAAGAGAAGAGCCCAATTTGGAGTTAGGAGAGTGCACGAAACCTGATTGGTTATGGGATATGATACAAGGAAAAGAAAAGGTTGATGAGCCCAAACCAATGGTGAACATTGAAGACCTTATACAACAATTTGAGGAAGAGAGTTGGCCAGCAAGGAAGGTAGCCAAGGTGATTAGAGATGATTTAGTAACCCGCAAGGTTCAAATTGCAATTCCTAAGGTAAAAAAAACAAGAGACAGCATTCAGCCCCAGGATTATGAGATAGTTGAGCATGAGTTGGGAGCTACAAAAAGGAAGATAGAATATGAGGAAGCTCAAGATGATCTTAGGGTCATGCAAAACAAAGTGGACAAGGAGGTGGCAAAGAAGAAGAAATATAAGGAAGCGGCTCAAAAATTTAGAGTATTTCAAACAGGTATCCAATCCAATTCAAGTCAGAGATCACAACTCTGTTCCACCTCCTATGCTAGAACATGAAACAACCAACCATTTGGAGGTCTTAGTAGTGGCATTTGGGGCAAGGAAGGCATGGACTGAAGAACTTACAAACGAGGTCGATATTTTCCTTGTGAAATTTGTTGGGCATTACGAAGATGTCATAGCTATTAAGGCCCGAGTCATAGCTTTGCATAAAGTATATGAGGAATTCCAAGACATTAGGGAGAAAACCATCCCAAGAGTGCAACCATTACAAGGGCATCCATTCTCATGATGGAAGGAAATGGAGTAATCAGATAGGGAGAGATGGAAAATATTATTGGTTTGTATTGCACTTTGGCGACCAAAATGGAATATCTTGGTAAGATTGAGAATGATTGCAAGCATATCAATGGGAAGGTGCAACCTTTCTTGGATAAGCTCTACAAGGCGGTACCCGCTATCTTTGATTTTCAGGAGGTAAGGAGAAATGACCTAACAGTAGCAGTTTTGGGAGAAAGATTAAAACAATTTACTTCAAGAAATAGCCACATCACTAGCAAGGAGCGATTGCAAGATCTATCCATGTTGAAGGCATTCATCATCTCTTGCGAGGATAGTATGGCAAATTGGGCCAGGACTTACTCAATTTGCATTCCTATGATGGAGGTTGTTGAATGGAAGATTCACCACACACCAAGCATCCCTATGGAAAGGCTTCATGCTATTATTTCTAGGTTCATTGAAATTGCAAAGAGAGAGAAACTTAAAGGAAATAATCTTCTTGATGAAGATTTGATGTAAATTTAAGTGGCATGAAATTTTCTCATTGGTTGTTTGGCTAGATGTTTTATTATGATTGGCTTACCATTTGGTGTCATTTGTTTGGTTGTCACTTTCTTGTAATTTTGTCATTGGTCCATTCTGAGGTGCTTGACTCTCATTGGTCGATGGGGTGGCAACCCTAATTAAGGTTTGTAGGATTCAATCTGGGCCATTGATTTTTCATTTAATCGTGGTCACCCATTATACTTGAGCTCACTATATAAGGCTTGCTCCTCTCATTTGTAAAGTTAGTTGGAGAATTGTTGCCAAGATAATGCCAAATTTTCTCTACTTGTCATTGTGTTTTGCAGGGTGATTAGTTTTGATCAAGTTTGAATTATTGCATGGTTATCTTCATCCTCACTTAGCATAAATTTCAATTTCAAGTTGTTGAGATAGAATAGAATTTGCTTAAGTAGTTTAGTTGAATGAAAGTAATTGTGGATGTTCACTTGCAAGACTCAAATTGAAAACTAGGCCACTAGCGTCTTACTGATTTTTAAGGGTGTCTTGTGTGGTGAGCTAGTGATTGATTGCACTTAACTTCAATTGATATCTAATCTTTAGTTTGCATCCATTGATGGGATTGAAGGGGAAATATTGATTTGAAAACCACTGAAGTATAGCACTAGGTGTGTGGAGTCGATGACAAAACTGCATCTAGTAGACTCCAAGTCATCCATGCTTCCTTCCATTCATAATTAGAAGCAGAAGTAGAAGTTAAGTTTTGAAGTAAAAGTTAAGTTGAAGGAGAACTGAAAATCAAACTATATTTTCATTGCACATTGTGAAGCCAAATCTTTAGAAGTGCATTGTTAAATCTTGAGAAACGACGTAAGTCCCCTAAGTGATTCCAGCAAATAACATCATTTCAACTGAGAGATTGTCCATAATAAAAGGAACCTTGAAGTCATTTCATGATCTTACTTTGCAAACTTAGCATAAGAGATGACCTTATATCAAGAGAGGATTGAATATTTGATGTTTCACTCTGAAACATTGAGTGTTTGATTCTGCATGTTGTAGTGAAACAAAACTCCCATCAACAAGACTTACATTGTTTCTCAGGACCTGTCAACTACTTGCACTTCTAAAGATTTGGCTTCACAAATGTGCAATGAAAATATAGTTTTTAATTTCAAACTCTCCTTCAACTTGAACTTAAACCTAACTTCTACTACTATTCCTAACTAAGAATGCAAGGAAGTATGGATGACATGGACTCTTACTAGATGCAGTTTTATCAGCGACCTTCACCCACCTAGTGCATGCTTCTAAGGTATACTTAAAGGTTTTCAAATCAATATTTCCTCTTCAATCCCATTAAATGGATGCAAACCAAAGATTAGATATCAATTGAAGTACTTGTAATCACTAGCTTACAACACAAGGCACGCTTACAATCAGCAAGAGGCTAGTGGCCTCGTTTAAATTGTGTCAAGCAAGTAAACATCCACAAGTACTTTCATTCAACTAAACTACTTAAGAAAATTCTATTTTATCTCAACAACTTGAAATTGAAATCTATTCTAAGTCAAGATGAAGATAACCATGCAATAATTCAAACTTGATCACAACTAATCACCATGCAGAGCACAACAATGATAAGTAGAGCAAATTTGGCATTATTTTGGCAACAATTCTTCAACTAACTTTACAAATGAGAGGAGCAAGCCTTATATAGGGAGCTCAAGTACAATGAACGACGAAGATTAAATT
This sequence comes from Thuja plicata, assembly GCA_018584345.1. Lineage (NCBI taxonomy): Eukaryota > Viridiplantae > Streptophyta > Pinopsida > Cupressales > Cupressaceae > Thuja > Thuja plicata. The sequence continues at coordinate 2,532,063 of MU224853.1, read as the reverse complement.
AGAATAAATGGCCCAGATCGAATCCCACAAACCCTAATTAGGGTTGCCACCCCATCGACCAATGAGATCCAAGCACCTCAAAATGAGCCAATGGCAAAATTACAAAATAGTGACAACCAATCAAATAGAACCAAATGGTAAGGCAATCAGAATAAAACATCTAGCCAAACAACCAATGAGAAAATTTTATGCCACTTAGGCATACATCAAATCTTCATCAAGAAGATTATTTCCTTTAAGTTTCTCTCTATGCAAGTTCAATGAATTTAGAAATAATAGCACGAAGCCTTTCCATGGGGATGCTTGGTTTGTCGCAAACCTTCCATTCAGCAACCTCCATCATAGAAATGCAAACTAAGTAAGTCTTGGCCCAATCTGCCACACTATCCTCGCAAGAGATGATGAATGCACTCAACATGGATAGACCTTGCAATTGCTCCTTGCTAGTGATGTGGGCATTCTTGAAGTAAAATGTTTTCATCTTTACTCCTAAAACTGCCACTATCAGGGCCTTTATCCTTACCTCCTGAAAATCAAAGATAGTGGATATCACCTTGTAGAGCTCATCCAAGATAGGTTGCACCTGCCCATCGACATACTTGCAATCATGCTCAATCTTATCTAGATATTCCCAGTGTTACCCCGAGTTTCCGGGACGGGGACGACAGGGGGTGGAGGGACGGGTTTACAGGACGGCAATTTTTTTTGCCAAGTTTGGGGACGGCTATATAAATATAGGGAAATTTTAAAAATATAGGAAAATTTGCATATATACATTACATTCATATGAAAGCATGGATAAAGCATGCCATTTAAACATCATACTCAGAACCTTAACATACAACATAATTTTATGCACTTCATAATCACCAAGAGATGAGAGGTTTGAGCTCGGAAATGGGGATGGGGACAAGGGTATCGTTTCAAATCAAGGTATGGTAAAATAAGATATATACTGACACCACATGATGATGATATAGCGATGGGTCCTCATCACTGTTGTGAATTTTCTTGGTGACTAACACACATCAACTTAACCCAAGTATTCCTGAGACAAAATAGGGTATAAATTTATAATGATCACTTCTGTAGACCCGAAAAGGCATTATGGTGGATAGAATTTGTGTCAATTCTTCAAGGAAACGTCCAAAGCATAAATGGGGTGATACTAAATTCAATAGACTTGCAAGATGTATTCACTTAAGTCTTATAGTAATAGGTATACTTCCCCTTTTATAAATTAGCTTTCTTTAAGGATGCTTTTTAAATAAAAGTTCATCCCAAGTCACCATAAAGAAATGGTTAGATCAAGAAGGGCTCACAATTGAGAGAGACTGAAATGTATTCTTGGACAATCGACCATAGAGTGTAAGTGCAGGAAATGACGAAATGTTTGCAAGGATTACTTGAAATAAGGAAATTCCACATGCAATCATCTCATCCTCATGATGATGAATGTCAACATCACATACATCACATGTTACCAAACATTACCAGTAAAGAACACGAAGCATCAATTATTCAAACACAAAATTAAAGAACAGTGGTCATATACCTTGCAACTGCTTGTGAGAAACAGAAAGTGCAATTCATGAAGCCATCAACAATAAGGATTTGGTCAATAATAAATCACCAATCTGTGATCAAGACATCATTCTTCTTCGGATTCAGCAAGGTCTGGAATGTATTGGTGGTGAATGGCCATAGAACAGCTAGTTGATCACTAGTGCCTAGTGGTGATTAATATAGTTTCTATACGTAAATGTCAAAATGATCAAAAAAGGCCATGAAATCGCACATGTATTAGAATGATTCTATGAAGTTTCATGGAGATCCAAAAAGGATTTATGGGCTTTTTTACTAACAAATGGTGACCAGCTGCACCAATGTCAACAACCTAGGGCAATTTTAGTGCAGAATTAAGTTTTGCATAATAATACCTAGATGACTTGAAACCTGGTAGGGGTAAGAATAATTACCCTTCAAGATTCCCATTAAATTTTGTGCCAACATTCATCTGTATGATTAGTCAAACTTTGGAAATGATCTAGTAGATGCAATTTTCAAAGTGGCTGTTTTGATCTGCTCCAAGTGGTGAATTAGTTTCAAACATAAAAAATTGGAATTTGAAAAGTCAAAGAATTAAAGGGATAATTTGAAAGAGTGAAGATCAATAGACAATTCAAGAATCGTGAACAAGAGAATGGGAGTCCAAACATCACTGCAAACACATTAAAGGGAACTTTTGTGAAGAGAGATGCATCCACCCATTGATCTAACCATTCGAATTGATTAATCACTGGGTGTTGTTGTAATGTCCCCTTCCAAACTTGCCCTAGAATCACAATTGCAACAAATTAGGGTTAGGGCTACATCTTCACCAAGTAAAATATCTACTTAAACAATGTGATCCTGGAAACAAACACACACACACACACACACATATATATATAAACTTCCAGTTATAAGAGTTAGACAAGAATACATAACATTCATATAATATCTATAATATTATACAAACACATTACGGTTTTTAGGAAGAAACATGATAGGTCCACCCAAAGCAATATCCACACTAAGCCCAAGAATGGGATTGGTATTAGAGCCCTCTTGGCCCCAGTGGGCAGGCAACATGGACATCCACCAGGGTGGCCTACTTAGTGGGGTGCTTGTACCTTCTTTCCCTATCTATGCCTCCCATAGCCTTCCTTATGTATCTCCCCTGATCCTTGAAGGTGTGCGTCCTTTTAGGATGGCTGTCCTTTGTGAGGGGATGTGAGTGTCTATTATTCTTTTAGTTGATTGCTAACTAAAAAATATTTGATTCAATTGCACCCCTTGATTATTTCTTTAGTTTATGTTATTTCTTAGTTCATGTTATTATTGTAATCTCCTCCTTGATTAAGATAGTGGTTCCTTAATGAATAAGGATTGCTGGAAAATGATCGCTGCTGGGTAATGATCATTGTTCCTTGATCCTTAAATGCCAATCGCTAACCTTATGTATTGCTGTTTCTGTTCATAATCAGCCTCTCCGTTATGATAGGTATCACTTTCGTAGTGGGGGCATGACAGTTGTATGGTTATTATAGGCAGAGGAGTAGAATAAGCAGAATAGTATGGGAAGGGTGCAGTCCCTTCCAAAGTTGAGACATAGATGAGTCAAATTATAGGAGAATGCAACACGTTACAGAGCTGATGATTTGTAAACTATCATGCTCTAAGAAACCTCTCACTTTAAATTTATTTTTCAGGCCATATAGATTAATGAAGCATAAATTTTTCATTGTTAGGATATTTACTTGCATTGGGTTTCTCTAGAGTGAATCATAGCATTGTTTCATTTGCTTGCCTATATTGTGTTGTGCATTAAATTCCTTTATATTTCCAGTTGTTGTACATTGGTGGTATAGGTGATTGGACATTCTACTATTGCAAGAGAATGGATTTTTGTTGTGTAGTGATAGAGTGGATTTTTGTTGTGCATGGTGATAAAGGGCAATTTGTTTCAGTTTTCACATAGCTATATATACATGATGAATGAGAAAGATCAATTTCAGCTTTTGAAACATCTACTTCAGCTATGGGAACAGGTTAATCAGTCTAAGAATGCATATACACCACTTTGAGTACCATGAGATATATTTGAAGCATGAACACAATGGAATCAGCATAAAGGATGTAGATGGGATTTTACAACTGTAAAACATCAATTCATGACTTATGTAACATTGGATCAACAAAACAGGAAATTCAAAGTTCTGTATTAACCATCGCTTGAGAAAATACAATTCAATCAAGAAGATGCAATGGAAGGTACGGAAAAAGTTAGGCAGAGCAGCCATGAGCCCAACTTGATCCTAACTAGGGATAGAACATCAAGATTAGGTTGAACCCAAAAATTGATGGCATTCATGATTTCTGTAGGAACCAGAGTTTCTTAACAAGTATTGTGATCATCACGATGCAATCTAATGATTCAGGTGTAGAGTCAGAAATCGCCTACTTTACAATTTCGACTCTAGATTGCACACTCATTTTATTGTCCACAAACCTAGTATATTTCTAAGATGCATATAGGTTGTTTTTGAGCCCCAATTCCCTCACCAAGATGCCAATATGGACTTTTTGCTCAACCCCTATCCATTTCTAGTGTCATATGCAGTTTTTGTGTACCTGGACACTAAGATAATTGTTGTTGTAACCCAACTTGCAACTGTGATTGAGGTAGCGTCTACATCTGCAAACCACTTCCAAACATTAAAAGATCTGATCATTTGGGCCTTTCTACAGTTTTCAATCAGACATCTTGATGCTCATTTTATAAAATCATGTTTTGATCATCATTTTAAGGGACTCTTTGATTACTTAGGGACCACATAGGATTTTTTAGGAGCATTTCAACTTTTGGTGGTGTTATCATGTTATCACATTCCACTTTGTGTTGACTCCACCTTTAGTGCACTTATCACTTTATCACTCTCCACCTTTGTTGCACATACTTTATTACACATTGGAGGATGATCCACCTCTAGTGGAGATGTGATTCCACCTTAGATGGATGATAAGTTGTCTCTTGATTATCATGTAATGAGACAACAACACTTGTCATTGTCTCATTCATAGATGAAATAGTTGCAGACTTCTTAGTGAGAATTTTTCTCGCAAGAAGTTTTAGCTCGTGAGAAATTAAGACTTTTTATCCCCGAGAAATAGGCGAGTTCGTGTCTTTTTCTCGGCCACGGCTGTATAATGGCATTTGACGTCAAACAAAAAGTTATATTTGCATTTTATGATTCTATTTTGTTGCCCAACCCACAAAAAACCTTTCCAAGGTATTGCAAGGTCATTTGCAAGGATTTAGGTCGATTTGGATTTGAAGAGGATTTTGAAGCAAAATCGAATTCTCAAGTAAGTTTTCAGATTTCTTTTTCTTTTTTTTTTTAAATCATTTTATCTCCTTTTTGTTGCATCTAGGTTTATAGAAACTCAATAATGGCATTTCCTAAGTACTCTAAATTGTTTTAGAGTGTAATGAACAAGATTTAACACCATTTTTTAACATTTTTTCACTGTTGTCTCAAAAATCTCAATTTTTTCTAAAAATTTCAAACCCTAACTCTTTTTTATTGTTTTTTTTCAAGTTTAAACTGTCTAAAATTATTTAAACTAATTTAGTTTGTTTGCTAAAATTTTTATTAAAATATTAATTTGTGGTTTCAATTTGTATTTGTAGGTTGATAATTTGATTGATAATGGCAAATAGAGATTCTTCTACAACTGGGTCAACTTTAGGGTTTGTCAGTGCCTTAGTAAACACATGCCCATCTGGATATGTAGGCATGCATCCTAAAGGGGCTAGAGATAAGGCTTGGAAATATGTCTTTGAAAGATTAGAACATAATACCGTAATTTGCATCAAGTGTGCAAAAGTAATTTATGGAGGCATACACCACTTGAAATACCACCTTGTAGGCATCACAAAGCGTGATGCAAGGGTTTGTGAGAAGACCACAAATGAAATAAAAAGATAATTTAATGCCTTGTTTGCTGTCTAAGAAGAGAAAAAATTGCAAAGGGAAAGGGCAAAACTAGCCATGAGAGCATGCATAGCTGAATCTCAAGGTGTTACAATCAATTTTGAAGCACTTGAGGGCATAGTGGGCTCTCTTCATGGCCCATGTATCCGCAAATCCACCACCCACTCGGCCACCACTTCTGGCACTTATTGTAAAGCACCACCATCCGTGCCACAGCCGCAGTCTACAAATAGATATTTTGTGCACAAAAACACACTTGGAGCACAGTCAACATTGGAGGAAACTGGGTCGAATAGGGAGCTACATCAGCAAGTAGACATTGTTTGTGTTGATTACTGGTACTTCAACAACATCCCTTTCAATGTGGCAGAAAATCCATATCGACTTAATTTGGTTACTACAATGATTGTGGTAGGAAAAGGCTACAAGGCGCCTTCTCGTTTTGACTTGATTAGGAGGTTTGTTCACTTGTTTTAGTTTTTAAATGTTTTAACTTTTTACTTTTAGTTTTGAATCTTGACAACTTATGTTGAGTTTTGATTTTTAGAGTGTAGACTAAATTTATGTTCTTTTTTTTATATAGAGTAATCACTATTTTTTTGTTGAACTTAAGTTATCTTTTTAATCAAAATTGTGTACTTAACGTTAATTTTACTTCATACTTGTAGGTTGCTCACAAGTATAGAAGTGGTGGAAGAGCAAAGAATAGAATGGAAACAATTTGGCTGCACCATTCTTTCTGATGGGTGGACAGATACCAAAACCCACAACATCATTATTTTTTTGCTTTCTTGCAAGGATGATGTGGTGTGCTTGAAATCCGTGGATGCCTCCAACAAGGTGAAGACAAATGGAACTTTGGCTCTAATGTTAGAGAAAGTTGTAATGAAGGTAGGAATTGATAATATGGTGCAAATCATAACCAATAATGCAACAGCATATGTGGCAGTTGGTAAGATCCTCCAAGGCAAATATAGTACACTATTTTGGACAACTTGTGCAGCACATGTCCTTGACCTTCTTTTGGAGGACATAGGAAAAGTAGATTGGGTGAGACTGGTTGTAGAGGATGCAAGAAAGATCACAAAATACATCTACAATCACCCTTGGGTTCTTCGCTTGATGAAATAACAAACCCAACGGAAGGAGTTGATAAAAGTGAGTGTCACAAAGTTTGCAACAATTTTTTTAACGTTGCAAAGTATTCTTACTTCTTTGACGGCTTTGAAGCAAATGTTTGTGAGTCAAGCATGGCTAGACTCAAGTTATTCGAAGAAGCCTGACAAAGAGAGTGTTACATTCATTGTCTTCGACAACCAACTCGCACAAAGAGCTACAGAGATTGTAAAGGTAATTTGAAAACTTGAATATTTAAATTTTTTGTATTCAATTCTTTCATTATTAATTTGTAACTTTCATGATTAATCTTTTTGTATTTTTCAATTGTAGGTGTCGGAGCCCTTGGTTAGAGTTCTCAGCTTGGTAGATGGGGATCAAACCCCAATAGGGTATCTTTATGAGGCCATGGATAGGGCCAAAGAGTCTATCAAAAATTACTACAATAAGAACAACCTCAAATTTGACCCCATATGGGAAATTATTGATGGTGAAACAATCGGCTCCTCTAACCCATTCATGTAGTAGGATACTTCCTCAACCCTCATTTTCGCTTCTCGCCATCCTTCTCGGATCCCAATGGAGAGGTCATGGAGGACCTCACTGCATGTATTCAAAGGATGATACTTGATATTGAGGTGAGAGACCTCATTGCTATATGCAAGTGGCAAGTTATTGTCTTCAAACTTGGCCAAGAGAGGAAGAACCACTCAAACCCTAGGTATAATATTTGGAATTTTGGAGTCTTTCACATGCATGATAAGTAGATAAAAATTAAAATATGTTTTCACCTTGCTTTCTAACTCTTCAATATTTTATTTTGTAGATGATTGGTGGTGAAATTGGGGTGGAAATGTCCCAAATCTGCAAAAATTTGCCCACTCAATCTTATGTCGGCCTTATAGTTCATCCAGTTGTAAGCGCAAGTGGAGCTTATTTGAGTCCATCCACACAAAAAAAAAGGAACAAGTTAGCACAGAAATGTCTCAATGACCTTGTCTTTGTGCAATATAACCTTTGATTGTGCACAAGGAAGGTAGATTAAACATCAATTGGTCCACTTGATTTGGATGACATAGATCATTACAATGATTGAACATCACATGAGCAACCTTCATTGTTTACAGAGGATGATATCTATGATTTGGAGAGGCAGGCTATGGAGGACGGGGGTGGATTAGGACTAGATGACATTGAGAAGGATGAGGAGGATGATAAGGAGTCATTGTTAGTGCCAGCACCATCTACATCCAGGATGGAGGTCGAGTCACAGCCAGTTGTGCCAAGCAAGGAGGCACAACTATAGCGGACTCCTAAGACTAGACCCCCTACTCCTCTAGTAGTTTTTACTAGAGCTGCTGGGAAGGGAAGAGGAAGATGTAGACTATTTTGATGTTGTATTTACTTATGTTATTTTATTTCGTGGTTGGAAAGCATCATGCTACCTTGAATATCATGGACTTGATATTCAAAAGAGTTAAGGTAACTCGTGGATCTAGGAAATCCATAAAATTTGAAAACATCATGGACTTGATGCTATTTTATTTCGTGGTTGGAAAGCATCATGCTACCTTGAATATCATGGACATGATATTCATCAAAAAAGTCAAGGTGACTTGTGGATCTAGAAAATCCACAAATTGATTGAAAACATCATGAATTTGATATCATGGTCTTGATATCACTTATGGATGGTAAACATCATGGATTTGATGTTATCATAAATATCATGGACTTGATATTCTTGGGTCGTGGAGACTAGTGGATCTAGGAAATCCACATTTGGATGCTAAGCATCAAATGACTTGATGTTACCATAAGCAATGTGTCATGTCCCCATTTTGGCTGACATCGTTTGGCATGCCGGATCAGTCTATCATGGGCTCTCGTAGACTGGTGGCGATGTGGAGAGAGTCATTTTGCAGATCAGTTGGTCATATTTGCTCTTGGAGAGGTTATTGGAGCTTATTTTTATTATTATGTATTATGCGGGGCCCATATGTTATAATTTTAAGTTGAGATTGCACTTTTTTATTTTTAAGCTATATTATTATAAAAGTGCATTA
>MU224853.1:2497963-2516713 GCA_018584345.1 Thuja plicata | reverse complement strand
TTAGCTTTTCTAATAGTTATTTAGTAATCATTTGCAATCATTAAAACATCGTTGGTACCAAACAATCATATCAAAACAAGCAGACATCAGCAAACTCAGGTTGCAGGGAAAGTGTTTGACGAAATTAATCAGTCCAGCATTAGAGATTTTATTGGCCATTATAGTAAGGGTCATTACATATAATGCACTTTTATAATAATATAGCTTAAAAATAAAAAAGTGCAATCTCAACTTAAAATTATAACATATGGGCCCCGCATAATACATAATAATAAAAATAAGCTCCAATAACCTCTCCAAGAGCAAATATGACCAACTGATCTGCAAAATGACTCTCTCCACATCGCCACCAGTCTACGAGAGCCCATGATAGACTGATCCGGCAGGCCAAACGATGTCATCCAAAATGGGGACATGACACAATGATTCTCATACGGATATGAGATGTATGGTTGAGGAATGATGAAGAGCATATGTGTTCTCATCATATCTAGTAGATAGAGATCTACTATCATAGATGAGAAGATCTATGGCATCAATGGATAAGAAATCCATTTTGTTGTGTTTTGTGATGAAGCCTTTATGAGTGGATCGTTGCCTCAAGTCCAAGAAGGAGTGTTGATATTATGGCCATTGCGGCAAATATCCACAACCTTGGATAACAATAAATATATGGAATATATATTTATTATAAATCGATATATAACTAATAATAAAAAATATAAGGATATTTATTATTTATTGTTTCTTAGAAAATCGATTTAATTTTTTGAATGGAATAATTAAGTTTATTTAAAAGGGCCCAAGTCGGCCTCTTAAAGAGTCTCCTCCATTCACATATAAATGAGGATCGAACTTGAGATGAATCATATCAAAAACATAACATGTGTTTCTCTCCTCAAGGATCGAATTCCTTATCTCAAATGCGAATTGTGCTAGAAGTGCAGGAGCGAATTTTATTGAGCGAATTGTGCTAATAAGCAAATGGCATATACATAAATCGGATATGTATAGAAGCAGCGATATAATAAGTCATATATATGGTATGAACATAATAAGATGTATGATGTGATTTGGAGCAAATATGTGATGCAAATCAGATCTGCCATGAAATGCGAACTGTATTGATCAGATCTACAATACAAGCATTCAGATCTATACTACAAGCATTCAATGACCAGCGAACTGTATTAATCAGATCTGTGAATTGGAAGGTTGCATAATGAAGAAAAGTGCAGATCTATAGCACCATTAAGGGTGAAACTTCTAGATCCTTCAAGAAACAAATTAAGGGGTAATTTGTGTGCAAATTCAAAGACCTAGGGCAGACTTGAAGGAGCTATCTTTAAAGGACAAACTTGGTACAGATTTAAAGGCTTCATTTTCGGGTACCTTCTTTCCTTCTTAGTTCTTTGTCATTACTATTTTATATCCTGTGCTTAGTGTTTGGAAGACCTCTATAGTTTGCATTTTCCTTGCATAAATCTGAAAATATCAACATGGTATCAGAGCCTAGGTAGAGGAAAAGATCAATTTTCARATCTAGGAATTCAAACTAACTCTTTCAAAGCTAAGAATGGCAACCRGGTTTGGCCCGGAAATAGTAATTACTAATTTGACTTTACTTCTTATTATGAGGGMTTTTGACTTGCATGTGCAAATTCAATTGGTTGTGTTCTAATTATTGGTTTCTATGAAACATCTCCGGGATCTTATTGGCTGGAAAGATATGAGTAGACTTCAAGTTGTTCCAATTAACCGATTGACCTCCTAGTGCATATTATCTTTTCTTAAGGCATATTCTCATTTTGCCCCTCCATTATTGGTTAGATTCAAGCTACCAAGCAACATACCTTGAGAGGAAGTGTTGATCTTGTTAGAGGGAGAAGATAGGATTATCCAAAAGGAGTAGGTCACCTTGGGTAACATATACCTTGGTATGACTTAATTATGGGTATATGGTTTAAGAGGGAGTTCAACCATGGGCTCACTTAATTTTGTGTTATGAACTCCTTCCTTATGCTGATTACTTGCTATGGTAGTATACCTTGCATTGACATATTTCTGTTTTTGGATGCATACTCTATCTTAGCATATGTCTTACGCTGTTATGGGAACATACACAGCTGATTGACTGTTTTCCTTATTGATGCATGGATGCTTCATTATTGGTTAATGAATGTTGGAACATACTTACATTGGCATGTGTTGTACATGTTACTTTTTACAGTTAGCATATGTATGTGTGGGACTGGGAACATACATTATGATACTTAGAGATAATGTTGTTGTATGCATGAGAGCATACCTTATATGGATATATGTTATCCTTCGTATATGCTTTGCTATTAATCATATACATTTCATTATAGAGGACACTATATTGCATCTTGCTCTATATGTGATCTCATTGCACCTAGTTATAGGTTGGACAAATTTGGTTTTATATATGAAGAGCATAAAAGGTAGGGCTAAAATTTGCGTTAAGGTTGAATATGCAAATTGTCTTGGATTAGTTGAAACTACCCTAAGGGGGAGTCTAAGCTTAAGAGGGAGTTTAAACATGGGCTCACTTACCTCTCCCTCTTACATGTGTAAGATCATCTCTTATTGGCATAGCTTAGCTTAATAGCATATGGCATATTATTGGATCATTGGCTGGTTCATTAGCATTAATGATTGTCTGATTCATTGACATATGCTACATTGGCATATTATTATCGGCTGGGTCATTATCACTTACATTGATTGACTAGGCTCATAATTTGGTTTATGCACTTGGCTGGTTCATTGGTATTGGCATCATCATATGGTACATTGACATAGTTATTGTTTCATGTATTTTATGCATATATGGAGACATAAATAACCAATTAATTATCACTGACTGTTTATGAATGTCAAGGAAGTACCTTGGTACATTGACAGCATTGGTTTGTGTTGACCTTTACATTGGCATTGAACAATAATATAATCTGGTATGTATGAGGGAACTTACCTTCCTTTGTAAGCTGAGTCTATTGCATATTGAGAGGGAGTTTTCTGCTATATGCACTGACATATTACTGTCTTAGACTTAGTTACAGCCATGACAACATACGTAAACTATCTATTTTGTATACATTATACTAGCTGGTTGTGTAATGTTATTTGATTTAGTATGATGATTTATGCTTGTTCTATGAGAGAACTACATTAGGATATTGGTTATTACATTTAGTATACTTAATGTATGGACTATGGAGCATAAGTCATTTGTATACTTTAGCAAGTATGGAGCATACTTTAGTGGCTTATTGTGCATGTATGGATCATACTTTCCTTATAGCTGAGTCTATATTTTATTTCTGAGACTATATTACATGTGGTTCTATGTGTGAACACATTTGCTACTCTTATGTGGATAAGATTTTGTGTGAATTCATAAGATAAGATTTTGTTTATGACTATTCAGTTTGATATACTTATGCTCTCAGCTAAGTTATTCTTATGAATTGATGAATATCATGGACTTGATATTCATCATATGGATCAGGGATCCATTGTTAGTATAGCTGATTAACGATTTTTGATGTATGGGTACATACACTATATATTGGTTTATGGGCGCATACTATGTATAAGGATACATGTTATGATTTGCTTTATGGTTATTATTGCATCTGGTTCTATATTGGTTATGTGTAAGATCTGTTCTTATACTTATATGAATTTTGGTTATTCTTATGCTTATATGGATTTATTTTTTTATTCTTCTTATGAGGGTTCATAAGATATTTGATATGCTTATGCTCATGGCTAATTTGTTCTTAATTAGAGATTTAGAGAATATCATGAACTTGATATTCTTCTTATGGATTAGGGATCCATTGTTGAGCATTTGGTGGACATCATGGACTTGATGTCTAGAGACCATTGCTCTGAGTATATGGTGAATATCATGGACTCGATATTCGTTAGACCAATACTCATGATATCATGGACTTGATATCTCGTGGATCAGGGATCCACATTTGAGTAGTTGCTGGACATCATGGACTTGATGTCGAAATTGGTGAATATCATGGACTTGATATTCGTTAGACCAATACTCTTAACATCATGGACTTGATGTTGTTTTGATGTCATGGATTTGACATTTCTGGAGTCTTGGTGACTCGTGTATCGAATTATCCACAAATTGATTGGTACACATCATGGACTTGATGTTACTATGAATATCATAGATATTCTTGGATTTGGAAATAAACCACACTTGGTTGATAACATCATAGAGAAGTCAAGATGATTTGAGTTTGGAAAGCATCATGGACTTGATGCTACCTTGAATATCATGGACTTGATATTCAAAAGAGTTAAGGTAACTCGTGGATCTAGGAAATCCACAAACTTTGAAAACATCATGGACATGATGTTATTTTATTTCGTGGTTGGAAAGCATCATGCCACCTTGAATATCATGGACTTGATATTCAAAAGAGTTAAGGTAACTCGTGGATCTAGGAAATCCACAAAATTTGAAAACATCATGGACTTGACGTTATTTTATTTCGTGGTTGGAAAGCATCATGCTACCTTGAATATCATGGACTTGATATTCAAAAGAGTCAAGGTGACTCGTGGATCTAGAAAATCCACAAATTGGTTGAAAACATCATGAATTTGATATCATGGTCTTGATATCACTTATGGATGGCAAACATCATGGATTTGATGTTATCATAAATATCATGGACTTGATATTCTTGGGTCATGGAGACTAGTGGATCTAGGAAATCCACATTTGGATGGTAAGCATCAAATGACTTGATGTTACCATAAGCAATGATTCTCATACGGATATGAGATGTATGGTTGAGGAATGATGAAGAGCATATGTGTTCTCATCATATCTAGTAAATAGAGATCTACTATCATAGATGAGAAGATCTATGGCATCAATGGATAAGGAATCCATTTTGTTGTGTTTTGTGATGAAGGATCTATGAGTGGATCGTTGCCTCAAGTCCAAGAGGGAGTGTTGATATTATGGCCTTTGCGGCAAATATCCACAACCTTGGATAACAATAAATATATGGAATATATATTTATTATAAATCGATATATAAATAATAATAATAAATATAAGGATATTTATTCTTTATTGTTTATTAGAAAATCGATTTAATTTTTTGAATGGAATAATTAAGTTTATTTAAAAGGGCCCAAGTCAGCCTCTCAAAGAGAAATTAAATAAACTAGGGCCCAAGTCGGCCTCTTAAAGAGAAGATAAATAAACAAGGTTTATTTATTAAAGGCCCAAGTCGGCCTCTTAAAGAGTCTCCTCCATTCACATATAAATGAGGATCGAACTTGAGATGAATCATATCAAAAAAATTACATGTGTTTCTCTCCTCAAGGATCGAATTCCTTTCTCAAATGCGAATTGTGCTGGAAGTGCAGGAGCGAATTTCATTGAGCGAATTGTGCTGATAAGCAAATGGCATATACATAAATCGTATATGTATAGAAACAGCAATATAATAAGTCATATATATGGTATGAACATAATAAGATGTATGATGCGAATTGGAGCAAATATGTGATGCAAATCAGATCTGCCATGAAATGCGAACTGTATTGATCAGATCTACAATACAAGCATTCAGATCTATAATACAAGCATTCAGTGACCAGCAAACTGTATTAATCAGATCTGTGAATTGGAAGGTTTCATAATGAAGAAAAGTGCAGATCTATAGCACCATTAAGGGTGAAACTTCTAGATCCTTCAAGAAACAAATTAAGGGGATATTTTCCATGCAAATTCAAAGACCTAGGGCAGACTTGAAGGAGCTATCTTAAAGGACAAACTTGGTACAGATTTGAAGGGTTCATTTTCGGGTACCTTCTTTCCTTCTTTGTCATTACTACTTTATATCTTGTGCTTAGTGTTTGGAAGACCTCTACAGTTTGCATTTTCCTTGCATAAATCTGAAAATATCAACAAAAGGATGGTTTAAATCAAATTTAGATGCAATTTCATATCAAGATTTATCACGTGAAATGTAAAGAGCCTACCTGGCTCTAACCCTCAACTAACACCAAATTAATGAATTCTTGAAAGTTTGAAGTTTGCAAAATCATTGTCTTGAAGGGGAAAAAAATACAATGCAAGTAATTCAAATAACTCTAAACATTGCACATAGGTCTTCATATTAATAAATATTTTCATTGACATGCTTGCAAAAAAACAATAACTGCTACAACTGGAATGAAACGTTACATTACTATGCAATGGGTTAATCATGATATTTTAACTTGTAATCTCCTCTACACATCCACCTTGCTGGCCGCAGCTGATAAAGTAAGGACGGCTGATAATGTTCCAACACTAAACTCTGGCCGCAAGCGCTAAGAGAGGTGGTGGCTGTTTGAGAAGAAGCCCCACGTCCAATCAAAACAAAAAATCTGCACCATTCAAATTGGCGTCCAACAATCCAGCTCTCAACTCCCATTAATGGCATCCCAAATTCCTTCAGGCATCAACCAAGTTGGTCGTAATTCAACCACAATTCATTAGCAATCAAATCCAATTCAAAGTGTAAGGACACATGATAAAAAAAAGACCCTTTCATTAAAATATCAATATTCTGACACATAGGGTCCCTGTTTTATGAGCTCAAGATTTAAAAACTTCTCAACCCGGTTCGAACGAGCTATAACACTAAGATGCCCAAAATACAATCCCAATAAAAATAGCAACCTTAGCCGATTTAATTAAATAATAATCAAAATTCAACTGTCTTGCGAAAACGACTGAGGAAGCATCAGAATCAAAATCTGACAGCACAGGAGTGATCCTGATGATGAAAGGTGATGAATGAACTTGACGGGGTGACTTACTAAAAATACACGCTCCCTCCAAGAATCTTAGAGTCTGAACCGGAAGTCGGAAATAAAATCTGAGAGCATCATATAACTCCTCTAAATGATCTGAGCTCCGTCGAACCAACTGTTGACTTACTATAAATAGTAAGTCCCTCAAAACGGGGCCACAACCCACAACAGGGTCCTCCAATCACTAGTATTAGCCTACAAGGACCCAATGATAGGCTAAATCCACTAACTCCAATGCTCGCTCAAAATGGGAACATTACAGTCCTCCCTTCCTAGAATTGTTTGTCCCCAAGCAATCTCAGAAAACAAAATATAGAAGACCACCCGAATCCCCATGATAGAATGGTGTAATGTCCCTGGAATCACCTACAAACCCCTGTGATGAAATCACCATCCACTGAGCTAATCAAAACACACTGTCATCATGCCAACCATAGTTGTCCACACAATCTGCAGCCAAACCTGTCACTACCTGGAACCCAGTAGAGATGAAACTCACAACCATCCATGACAAGGAAAAATGAATATCCAATACCATCTAAAAGATTAGAACTCCCAGCACACCCTACCAATCTGCCTTGTGTACTCCCGTAATCCAGATATCCATCCATTGTAAAACCATCCTGGATGTACTAACCCTGCAAGTCACCTCATGCTAACTTGCAGTAACCAACCCTATCAACCACAGATGGAGTAAACCCATCCCATAAAGGATGATACAACCCTGGAGTCAACCCACACCGACACGCAAACAAATCCTCAACCGATGGGTCAAAAGAGAAATGATGAGCACTCCTCACTATGTAATCATGGTGAAAAGCTCCAATCCCCATCAGAGGCTCATCAAAATCGAACGGCGAATCAAAAGATGGCTCCAATATCTAACTCAGAAACACTAGCTAGGTAGGATCTTGGGTAACCCTCTCAGCAAACCCAACGACGAAATCCCGATGAGGAAGCATTGCAGTCAGGGTATCTACAATCTTCCCCACTAACATCTGAATACCATGAGAACCCTGGATGAGTGTACCTTCAGAAGCCCCGAAAGGTCCCTCCTGCAAAATCGGGCTCTCAAGCAAGTACTCCATCAACGCTCTGTGCAGTAGAAATTATAAGAAGCACCATCAACCTGCTCCCCTGCAATCCACAGTTGATCCCTCTGAACCTGCGGCACTACCAACTGCGCATCACTATCAGTTGTATGAACAAGAGGAATAGATTTGCTTCCGACAGAAGGAAACAAATCATCATGAGAGCTAGTCTCCAAACCAGATGATACCTTGTCCATATCTTGTGAATCAAAGGGAGTAGTGACAAAAACTGGCACACAACTCTCTAACGAATCCACTCCTGCTACCTCAGGACTCTCAACAACCTACTCTGTATCATCTGCCATCGTGCTAACCACTAGAGAACCTGATACCACAAAACTCTCTTTGTTGTCCTCCACTGATGCACTCACCTCCTCTGCATCTACTGCATCTGTCTCAAGGATGGATGTAACTGTCCCCAACACATTAATCACTGCCAACTGTGGAAGTTGACTCTCCACCAACCACTACTATATGCAACTGAACTGGATCTATGGATGGAAAAGACTGAATCCGCTCCAACTCCATAGTCCTTGCGACTGCTGGAGAGCCAACTGAGTGCCCACTAAAGCCTCAAAAGTCGTTGTGAGCTCCCGAGTAAGCTCACTCACCTCCTCTCTGCCCATCAGTGCCTCATATGTCATACTCCCCCACTCAATTAGGTGATCTCGGTCGGCTACCAACTATAAATAATCCAGTCTCAAAATTCTGACATCCTCCCACAAGGAATGAATCTTTGTCAAGGAAAGGTAACCACCACCGTGCTCATCTGCCATAGGAGCACCCCAGCCATAAATAGCCAACAACTGACAAGCGGCATCGAAATGCTCGAGAGTAGAAGTAATGTCTCTCTCACCGACTCTCAACTAGCTAGTCACATGATGACTCTGCACAACGGGTCTCCTAGGTACAATCTTAACTGCACTATCCACACTGTGGAAGGAAGCTGTATCCAACAAAGTCCCCTCAAGTTCACCAAATCTCTATGTACTGTCATCTGAGCACACATCTAAAAATTGAGTACTGACTTCGGACTCATCCTCATCTACCCCCAAGGAAGCTGTTGCTGAATCTAACTCATCACAATCCTCAGCTACCTTGTCCTCTTTAACCACATGACAATCTAGATCCTAGGTCCCATCCTCACTCACTAACAACTCAGAGTCCTCCCCCAAGATCTGATAAACCAAGCAGGACTCGCTGCAGGTAGAGTCATCCTCATGAGTCACCGAAGAAGTAACCTCATAATCACTCTCCTCATGCGCACTATCAAACTCGCACATGTCCACCAACGAGGTATCACTATTGGGTACCTCTGCAAACACCTCAACTGCAGGACTGGAAGCCCTGGCTGAAACAAACTCCTATCACTCATATGCTTCCCAATCCTCATCTGTGAGTCCCTGTAGAAAAGGATCCTGGAACCCACCACCACCAGATGACAACGCTAAGTCCACACCCAATGTCTGATATAAAAAACCAGACACTGCAGCACCCATCATCCTCACACTCAACATCTGAGCTATCCACAATGCTAGTATCAACATCGTCTATCTGAGACCCCTCTGCTATCTCTAGCTGCATACATGACTCCATGTCATCACATGAATCATCTACATTGTGGCATGAAGCTATGTCACCTGACTCATCTGTAACACTTCAATCCTGAGTGTCATCACTGGGTAGCTCCATGCTCACATCCTCAATACAGGAAAAAACTGCAATCTCTTGTACTGACTCCACACTACGACAACTACCATTAACATCAGAGTTGTCAGACCTCAAATACTCCTCGCAGTCCTCAAAAATAACACCATCATCCAAGGTGTCAGAATCCATAGTGATATCTACAACATCCTCTACTCTCCCACTATCCACGGCATCAGCGACAGGCTCACATAAAGAACTGTTGTCTAGAAATTCAAATCCTGTATCGCTGGTACTACTACCAACTGATGTAAAACTGTCATCAATGGCAGTGGACATGTCACCAGCCTGATCCGTGTCACTAACTCTGGTAGGCTCAAGATGTTGAAACTCAGTACCACTATCTGCCAACAAGACAAGCGCATCCACATGTCCCTACAAAACCCTCCACCCCCAGGTGTGCAAATAGGACTAGTGGCTAATCCACTAAGCACACTAACATCTCCACCATAATCCGCAGTTGCTGAAAACTCAACATGGAGATTTCTGGATGTCTCACCTGTAAACAACTCACGTCTCTCCTCATATCTTCCCTACGAAGAGGACCTATTGAACAAAGAAACCTAGTTTGTTGCTTTATCGATAGTTGTAGGATCTAAAAGTGGCACATTTAATCTTTTCAGTGTTTGCTTTCGTTTCTCCATCTCCTTAACTAAGGCATGTGTTTGCTTTCTTAACTCAGATAAACTGTCTCACTGGTTTCCATGTTTTCCAAATTTCCTGTATATGTACATGACTGCAATTAAAGCAAGAGTGTTGATCACTCAAGTCAAACAAGTAAGCCCAATAAATTCCACCCCCACAGGATGGCAGGAAACTGCTCTGATACCATAGTAAAGAGCCTGTCTAGCTCTAACCCTCAACTAACACCAAATTAATGATTTCTTGAAAGTTTGAAGTTTGCAAATTCATTGTCTTGAAGGGGAAAAAATAATACAATGCAAGTAATTCAAATAACTCTCTAAACACTGCAGATAGCTCTTCATATTAATAAATATTTTCATTGAGATGCTTGCAAAAAAACAATAACCGCTACACTGGAATGAAACGTTACATTACTATGCAATGGGTTAATCATGATATTTTAACCTGTAATCTCCTCTACACATCCACCTTGTTGGCCGCAGCTGATAAAGTAAGGACGGCTAATAATGCTCCAGCACTAAACTCTGGCCACAAGTGCTAAGAGAGGTGGCGGCTGTTTGAGAAGACGCCCCACGTCCAATCAAAACCAAAAATCTGCACCCTTCAAATTGGCGTCCAACGCTCCAGCTCTCAACTCCCATTAATGGCGTCCCAAATTCCTTCAAGCATCAACCAAGTTGGTCGTAATTTAACCACAATTCATTGGCAATCAAATCCAACTCAAATTGTAAGGATACATAAAGAATTTACAATTCTTCCTGCTAAAATTTCGAAACCCTCATCTTCAGAACTCAAAGCCATTTTTAAAACCAATTTCAAAGAATGATAATCATAATGAATTCAATTTCATCCAAGAAGCCTTTATAATGTCTTCGTAAAAAATCGAATCCTATCTTCTCCAAGACACTTTTCACTTACATAAAGACTATGCTTTATGTCCACATTTGAAATATAATAAACTATTATATTTCTTTCCACTTTAATGATGAAAAAAAGACCCTTTCATTAAAATATCAATATTCTGACACAAGGTCCCTGTTTTATGAGCTCAAGATTTAAAAACTTCTCAACCCGATTCCAATGAGCTATAACACTAAGATGCCCAAAATACAATCCCAATAAAAATAGTAACCTTAACCGATTTAATTAAATAATAATCATAATTCACTTGTCTTGTGAAAACTACTAAGGAAGCATCAGAATCAAAATCCGACAGCACAAGAGTGATCCTGATGATGAAAGGTGATGAATGAACCTGACGAGATGACTTACTAAAAATAGACACTCCCTCCAAGAATCTTGGAGTCGAACCCAGAAACTGGAAATTAAATCTGCGAGCATCATATAACTCCTCTAAATCATCTGAGCTCCGTGGAACCAACTATTGACCTACAAGGACCCAATGATAGGCTAAATCCACTAACTCCAATGCTCGCTCAAAATGGGGACATTACATGAAATTTTAGATTATTTCAATGTTGTTTGCACTTACCATTTTGTGAGCTTAATAAATGTTTTTATCTTGTTTTGCAAGGAAAGGTAGAGGTGCTCAAGGATGAAATGAGAAAACTATGGCAAGATCAAAGGCGGCTTCTACTCAAAGACTTCAAGCAAGTACAACACAGAGAATTCAAGTATCTAAAAATGGAAAGTCATTCATCAAAGGGACAAACAAGAAGGGCGAGGCCAAAGTGAAGCTGTCAATCCAAATTCAATGTCCAGATTATCAAGATAGAATACAAAGAACAAGTTATGCAAAGAAAGTGAACAAGTCTACAAACGAAGGGACATCATCACAAACTTGAATTTTCTTCGGAAATCCAAGTTCAATTAGAAAGATCCAACATCATGGAACACCTAAATCACTTATCCAAGTGCAAGATCAAGGTCGGGGCATCAAGATTTCAAGTACAAGCAAGTTCAAAGTCATGACGATGAGAAGTTTTCAAGATGAAGAGATTCAAAGGATAAAAGACTGCATGGAGATGAAACAATTTGGGAATAAGAGCCATCACCATCAATCCAATGCTGGAAAATGTTGAGTATCAAGAGATATTGATGAAGTCTATAAGATAAGCATGTTGAGGTGGCGCCAATTCATCTTCAACCAATCAAGAAATTCCAATTTCACATGTCCAAGTTCATCTAATCAGATCATTCCAAGTGTACATGTGGGATGCATCAAAGGCTTCTACCTAACCTATTTTCTCATTGGCCCATAAAAGAAATGTAATTTTCTTATTGGCCCTTCAAGGTGGTGTTTCATTGTAACTGGATAAGCATTTAATGACTGTAGCTATTAGTTACATTAGGGCTTTGTTGACTTAATCTTGGTCGTCGATCTCAAATCCATTTGGACCATTCGTTGTAGTTGAGCTCCCTATAAAAGGCAAGGCCTTATCATTTGTAAAAGAGAGAATTGGAGAAATTATTGCCTATATGCTTCCAAGATAATTGCAAGTTCATTTTTTTATTTCATGGTGGATTGCTTAAGCTATTATAAAGTGTCGCATAGTTTCTTAATTCCTCAGTTAAATTTGCTAAAGTTGATAAGAAGTTATAAGTAGTTTAATAGGATATAGTTGTCGTTGGCATCATAAGTAGTTTAATAGGATATAGTTGTCGTTGGCATCATGGTGAAACTAGTGTCCATACCTTTTGGTGTTTGTAAATTGCAAACAATAGTGTAAGGTTAGTCTGGGCCTACTTGCAAGCACTTCACTTCAAATACTTCATGTCCATTGACTTGCATTATCTATGGTTTTGATGAGTGCAAGTGTTTTTAATATCATGCTTGCACCCTTAGAAGATTGCACCCTCCTAAGTGTAGTTGACATGGCGAAGCAAGGACTGGTTTGGTCTCGCCACAACATTAACTTTTTCTTGCATTAGAAGTAGAAGTAGAAATAGCATAGATCTCTTACCCCTTATATGTTTGCACTTTATTTCAAACCGTTGTTAGGAGTAGTTTGAAGAGCTCAATTGACATATCATTCAAATTCAAGAAGTTGATAGATCCTCCACAAAGAAGCTAATGTAAGTCCGCCCCGTTTGGTTGCGGGAATTGACCTGGAATTGGCATAAACTAATTCTGAATTTGTCAAATCCTTAGTTTGGCAGTGCAAAACGAAATTGGAAGAGGGAGATGTATATGCTCATTTTGACCCAAAATCAGCATATACATCTTCCACTTGAAAAGGGAATTTGAGGGCCAAATTCCCGTTTTTTCAATCCCCATTTTGAAACCATTTCGGGTCCGCGTGCAAACAAATTTAAAACATTCGCATCATTTTCCCCAACCTTTGGAAAGCATTTGTGCGGGCGACGAACAACAAGTTGTGGGTTTCCTCTACTGTTGTGTTGTGTTTGAACGGCTATGGGTTTCCTGCCTGGAACGGTTGTGCTGTTTTGTTGAGTTGGAACGGCTGCGGGTTTCCTAGTTGGAATGGTTGTGCTGTTGTGTTGGAGCAGTTGTGGGTTTCCTGGCTAGAATGGTTTTGTTGTTGTGTTGTGTTGGGTTTGCACAGCGAAGGGACGTGTATGTTCTCTGTGCTTTTTCCTCCATTAGTCAACCAAATGGTCCAAACTATATTCAGAAAACGAAAAAATCTTCTCGCTCATATTCCGGGTTAACCAAACGGTCCAAACTATATTCCGAAAACAAAAAATTGGAATATCAAATCCATAATTTGACCATTTCCAACATTTGATCAAATTCAGCATTTTCTAACTCCTGCAACCAAATGGGGCTGAAATGATTATCAAAAAATCATCTTATAAACTGAGTTGTGTCCAGCATAAATAGAAACCTTGGAGTCGCCTTTTGATCTTTCTTGCAATCTTTAGCATACATAGTGTCTTTGTTCAATAGGGGATTAGATATTTGGTGTTCTATTCTAGAATACTAGGTGTTTCATCCTACATTTTAGCATTCATAAAACTCACATCAACACCCACCCCTAGGAAAAAAGATGAAATTCAAGGTTTAAAATGTGAAAGGTAAAGAAAGATGAAGTTTGAATGATTGCAAGACATTATTTCCAGCTTCAATGCTCAAAAGCACCCTCAACTTGACATCATTTCCAGCTTACTTCAGCGTTTGCACTCAAAACAAGTTTGTATTTCCATCTTACATGTGGAATCCCGACCTCCTTATCTTGCATTTCCGCCTCACATACATAAAAGCGCTCAAGGGTCTTATCAAATTTCCAGCTTATCCTTGAAAATCTGCCCAATCATGGATCTATTTCCAGCTTTTATGCTCAAAACTGCTTTCAAGGCGAATTTCCAGCTCCATGTCTAATTCGCGCCCGAGGATAAAAGGAGTTCATTGAGTTTGAAATTCAAAAAATGCATTTCCAGCTTGATATGGAAATCCTGCCCAAGCCTCTACATTTCTAGCTTACCCTCTAAAACTCGCTGGCCTACATCAAGCGTTTCCACCTAAATCTCAAAATTGTGTGAAATGTCCCACCCTACTCTGGAACACTAACAAACTGAAGAAGTGATACAACTTGCTTGTTCCCTGTATTTTGGTTTTTATTTGGTTTGATTGTTTTTATCTTTCAGAACTAGACAGAAGTTGCAGAAGGGGTTTTATGTGTTTGTTTTGTAATTCTTGAGTAGATAACAATGAATAACAGTATTTCTTGGAAGACAAACTGTTTTGAAATAACATCAAATATTATGCTACTAAAGAGCTTGAAAGTTTCAGATTTCACTATAGTCTCGAGTTACACGATTTGTTGATTAAGAGAATAACCTAAAGGTCTTACAATTCAAATTTAAGCATACCCAGAAGATATCTCTTGAAACATAATGAAGAAGAGCTCCCAATCTACTGTCTTGTAAGTTTGAAGCACCAAGCTAGCAGCTACTTAGGACACTCAAAAATTAATTTGCAGCACCTTCAAATCTGTCCTCTTCAACCTAAAAACTGTCACAACCAAGTTTGCTGACCTGTGTGCCAAGGAAGGACAGAAATAATGCTTGAAGAACTAGGCGCTTGCTCCTTGGAAACCCACACCCAAGGGGTTAGTTGTACGGCTCCTTGGGGTCTGCTATTTGTTGGTAAAGATCTCTTACACCCCTGAAAACTATCAAAAAGACATCTTCTTCACTATCTAAGGAAAAACTTGCATAATTCACCGACTAGCGATGAGAGTAGACTCTTCCAAGCTCCCAAATGATGCCAAGATGGGTAGTCCTAGCAAGAAAGTAGCTAATTTCTTCAAAAAGACTTCAAAACTGATTTTTAAGCACAAATGAAACCCTTGAAATGGAATTTCCTTCCACACCCTTGGTAGATCTTTCACTACTACAAATGTAATGATCTGTGGAGGTTCCTATTGTGGTAAAAAATACTTGATATATTAACAAGGATCAAAAGATCCATATATACAAAAGAATGGAACGATGTTTCCTTAGAAAACGATCGTAAAGAATAGAAACATTCTATTCTAACTACAAACAACTAAATATTAGAAAGATTCTAATATTTACAAGATATTTACAACAGATAATAGATAACCATTAAAAAAATATAAATAATAATTTAATACCCTCCCTTAATGGTTCATCTATCCACTACACCAAGATGTCCTCTGAATTTGGCAAACTTGTCTGGACCAAGAGGCTTAGTGAGAATGTCCGCAATCTGATCCGCTGTAGGAGCATACTGCAAATGTTTGTCTCGTCTTCAACCAATTGCCGAATATAGTGACAGTGAAAATCTACATGCTTGGTTCGTTCATGGAAGACTGGATTCCGTGCTAATTTGATAACGCCTTCGTTATCAACAAACAAAGTGGTCAAGCCTGTTGGTGACTTCTGCATATCCCCAAGCATCCGACGAAGCCAAACAGCTTATCAACCTGCCTTAATTGTCCCTCTGTATTCGGCCTCTGTAGAGGAGAGAGAAACGGCCTGTTGCTTCTTACTGGTCCATGTGACGGCACCAAATCCCAAACTAAACACATATCTAGAGGTCGACTTTTTATTGTCAACAGAGCTTGCCCAATCTGAATCTGTGAATCCACTGAGTCTAGGATTAGGACTCCGAGAATAGAGAATCCCATAATCAGGAGTGCCCTTCACATAATGAAGCACACGCTTAGCAACCATCCAATGATCAGTCTTGGGAGCTTTCATAAACCGTGAAATGTAGCTAACGGCGAAGCTGATATCAGGTCTAGTAGCAGAGAAATAGATGAGACTGTCTACTAGTTGCCTGTATGTAGTATCATCAACTGGAGGAGAATCGGACTTGGCTGATAACTTCAGACCTTTCTCCATAGGTGTAGATGCAGGCTTGCAATCCTGCATACAAAACTTGTCTAACAGAGCCCTAGCATATTTGGACTGAGAAATGAATATACTAGAAGACTGTTGCCAAACGTCAACACAGAGGCAATAATGCATGAGGCTAAGGTCAGTCATATCAAAAGACTGGCATAAATTCTGTTTGATTCCCTGAATCAAAGATGCCGAATTGCCAATGATTATCAGATCATCCACATAAATGACCAGAAGGATGATGTTATTGTTAGTAGTCTTGATGTACAAATTTGAGTCTGAAGAACTCCTCCGGAAGCCTTGATCACTGAGGTACTTATCAATTTTCATGTACCATGCCCTAGGGGCCTACTTCACAGCATAGAGAGCTTTCACCAGTCTAAGAACCTGGTGTTCTTTACCAGCAACCTTGAAACCAGGGGGCTGCATCATGTAGACCTCTTCCTGTAGGTCACCATTCAGGAAAGCACTCTTGACGTCCATCTAATGGACCTGTCAACCAAACTAAGCTGCCATGGCTAGAACTAATTTGTTAGTACTCATTTTTCTTGTAGGAGCAAAAGTCTCCTCATAGTCAATGCCCTGACACTGAGAGAAGCCCTTCGTAACTACACGAGCTTTGTACTTATCCAATGTACCATCAGACTTGTAATTTATTTTGTAGACCCATTTGTAGCCAATGGGTTTCTTCCCTGGTGGAAGATCAGAAAGGACCTAGGTGTGATTCTTTAGCAAGCTCTGGTGTTCAGAATGCATGGCCTGTTCCCACTCTGGCATTCCTTTAGCCTCTGAGTATGTTTGTGGTTCAAACACACTATGAATGTTGGCCATGAGAGCAACATTGACAGTCTTTGTAGGCTTGCTCTTCTTCCGAGCAGTTCTCCCCTCGATGAGCTCATCATCCCGAAGATCAGCAAGTGTCTTAGCCCACCATTTAGGCTGGAGAGGAGGACCAACATTATTATCAGGCAATGCTCTATGATCAGGTTCCTCATTAGAAGAATGTGGATCAAAATCAGGAGAAGCATCTGATGACATGTAACTGATTAAATGTTTGAAGATGTTAAGTTGATAATCATGCAAGACATTAAATCAGTTAATGTATTGTATTGTCATTAATGTCAACCTAATATAATTTGTATGGTCATGTAAATAATGTCAAAGACTTCAGAGAACCAAAGGAACCAAGGCTATGCTATCAGTAATGCATACAAATCAAGTATTCACTAAGTGACAAACAACACCGACGGAATGCACCCGACAGACAGAGAAAAAGAACAAAGTCACAGTGATACCCGACGAGGAAATGCACAGCACTATCGACGAGCAGAGTCACAGTGTTGCCCGACGAGCAAAGCACAGAGTAACCCAACGGAAGAAAATACAGTGTTGCCCGCAAACGGAGATCACGAAGCTAACTGGAGTCTTGCCGACGGAACAGTCAGTTGTCACCAACGACTAACTACAGTGGTGACCGACAAAACAGAGAGTTCAGAAAACGACAAAATATCTAGTTGGCAGAGCTAAATATAGACTAAACTGGTTGTCTACTTTGTTTTATTCGACCAAAGATAAGTGATTGATTTAAAGCTGATTTGTATAGTTGGCAAGAAGATATCTACGAGACAAATCAGGAGTTATGCTTTAAATCTAATTGGCTGGATTGTTTATCACGCCAAGAATCAAGAACCAAGAAACAAGGAATATTGTGTCTATATAAGAGACAAGCTTAATTCATTTAAAAAAAGGGGGATTAAGGGGAGTGAATAGAAAGAGGATGTTGAAGAGAAACTGATGAAGAACTACTTCATGCAATGCTGATCAAACAAGTTGAAGGAGAGCTCAGGAATTCTGCACACAACCAACGAACAGTGAGCACAGCATCACAGAGTAGAAAGTATGGAGCACAAGGATTGAATTGACATATTGGTCAGAGAGGTAATGTACTTAAATAGATCTGAAAATCTACAATTTAAGTTGCAATATGAACAGGTCATAATGTTTCAATTTAACCATTGAAGCATCAAGTCTCTTAACCGAGCAGGACTTAACAATCTTCTATATATTGAGGTACATCTCAAGGAGTGCCAAAAAGGTTGATTCATGAAAGTAGCATTGGATATGCCCGATGCCT
>MU224853.1:2479319-2497913 GCA_018584345.1 Thuja plicata | reverse complement strand
TCTCTTAACCGAGCAGGACTTAACAATCTTCTATATATTGAGGTACATCTCAAGGAGTGCCAAAAAGGTTGATTCATGAAAGTAGCATTGGATATGCCCGATGCCTATTGACAGTCTAAGAGAGAGTCTGATTCAAGGATGGCAGCATTAGATGCCCGATACTAAGTGACAACCTCTATGTATAAAATCCTCTAACAAGGTCACACCTAACAGTGTGTTTGTAACCTTTAACAGGGCTCACTTCAAAAGAGTGAAAATTTGGGGTACTAGTCCCAGTGGTTTTTCCCTTAACAGGGTTTCCACGTTAAAATCCATGTGTTATGTGTGTATGATTCATTTCTTTACTGTTTTGTATCTTACATAATTCATTCTGGATATATCGGTATACTCTGCATATTTACTGTATTTTGGTAAATAGATGACTGCTTATCGGTAAACATTAAGAAGAAGGTTTAACAGAGCAATCCAACAAGTAGTAAATTGATATAAGTTATTCAAGGCATTCATCTTGTAGGACAGAAGATAACTTGAGAAATAATTTGTGGTTATAAGTTTTGAAGGGTTGATTTAAGGATTAAAAATTGAAGCCACTGATTCACCCCCCCCCCCCCTCTCAGTTATTACTAATAGCATCTGCATATCTAGGTGATCCTGGAGGAGAGGTCGGAGGTGTTTGTACAGGATTCACTGGCACTACTGGAGCTACTTGAGTTGTTGGAGACCTCCCAGGAGATGGACCTAATGGAAGGCGAACTCCCAAATCATGAACCTTCATAGGCTGGTCTGATGAATTAGGAACAGGAGAGACAGGCATGAAAGGTCCCCGTTGCTCATCAAAGACTACATCATGACTGTACAGGAGACGAGATGTCTCAATGTCGATCAAGCGGTAGGCTTTGTGAAGACTACTGTATCCAACAAGCATGAGTTTCTGACTCTTGGCATCCAACTTGGTGCAAGCCGCATCAGGGATCCAAATATAGGCAAGAGAGCCAAAAACCTTCAAGTGACTGATTCTGGGCTTGCGACCTGACCAGGCCTCTTCCGAAGTCTTTCCTTTGACCGCCACAATGGGTGACCGGTTCAAAAGGTAGACTGCAGTGTTAAATGCTTTCGCCCAAAAAAATTCGGAACATGTCTGTGCTCAAGCATAGACCTAGCCATGTCGGTGATTGTTTTGTTCCGACGTTCAACTACATTGTTCTGTTGTGATGTGTGGGGTGTGGTTAACTAACGCTTGATGCCATGAAGATCACAGAAACTAGAGATTCAGTAGAACAAAATTCCCTCCCATTATCTGTCCTAAGAGCAATAATAGATTTCCCAGACTCTTTTTCAACTAGAGGTTTAAACTTCTGAAATATAGTAAATGTTTCAGATTTCTTTTTAAGAAAATAGACCCACATTTTTCTACTGAAATCATCAACAAACAATAGAAAATACCTAAACCCAAGAACAGAAGGAGTGGCCATAGGGCCGCAAATATCTACACGAATAAGCTGAAGTACCTGAGAAGCCCGCCATGAATCGCAAACAGGAGAAGGTGTGTGACGTTGCTTCCCAGCCTGGCATACATCACAAACTCCAAGCTGTTGAGTTTGAATCTCTGGCAAACTGAGGACAAGCCCGTCACGAGCAAGTTGAGAGAGATAGCGCACATTTAAGTGCCCATAACGTTGATGCCAAAGTATACTGATAGAAGACTGTCGAGCAGCCATAACAAGATCCTGAGAAGTACCAGAATCTGCAAGTTTGAAAAGACCATGATCCTCAAGACCAACTGCAACAACACACTGGGTCTTCCTATCAGTGATGGTGCACTGATGTGAACTGAAGGTGATATCCAGCCGTGGAGAGTGTCGCAGCATCTGACTGACTGACGAGTAGATTTAGTTCCATCCCTAGAACGTGGTACACATTGAGGAAAATGAAATTCCTCCCAGCAGACTGAATCTGAATGTTGCCTTTACCGACAAGAGTGTACTCTTCCCCTCCACCAAAAATAACAGAATCTGAATAACGCTGGTAGTCAGTGAACCAGTCTTTGCGGTGGGTGAAATGATGAGAGGCACCTGAATCAATGTACCATGTAGACAACTTGACATGATTTGCTGGTCTTTTAGCCATGAAGGCGTAAAAGGCAGATTGTGTCTGCTCAGTGTGCTCTGCATTGTTCGCTTTGGGCTGCGAACCAGATTGCTTAGATAGGGCAGCTAAGCGCTTCCGAC
Source organism: Thuja plicata (assembly GCA_018584345.1). Lineage (NCBI taxonomy): Eukaryota > Viridiplantae > Streptophyta > Pinopsida > Cupressales > Cupressaceae > Thuja > Thuja plicata. The sequence continues at coordinate 2,495,685 of MU224853.1, read as the reverse complement.
ATTCAACCTTCATGTGACCATACTTGTGGCAGTAGTTGCATTGAAAGTTGTTATTCTCGGAGCCTTCTGATGCTGGAGCAGAGGGTTTCTGTTGAGAAGACTGCTAAGAATGAGACTTGCCCTTATCCTTCTGAGAGGATTTAGCAGCAAAGGCTTGCTCGCTGGAGGTGGAGCTGAAATTGCTACCAAACTGTTGTTTCCATCGATCTTGCTGAAGCAAAAGTGTGCAGAGATCGGTGAACTTCAGATCAACACCAGTAGAAGTGATGTTGAGAGACTCCATAAAATGCTCGTAAGACCTGGGTAAACTTTTGAGAGTGATTACCACAATGTCCTCTTCCTCCATCGTGCGTCCAATGGCAAGCAACTGATCACAGATGTCCTGAATCTGATTCAAGTGATCCTGGAGCGATTTTCACTTATCCATGACAATAGAAAACAGAGTGTTCTTGAGAAAGAAAGCCTTGTTTTATTTGATGTCTCATGTAGGGTTTCGAGATGCTCCCATATCTTGGCAATTATTTTGCCGGATGGAATCTAAGGGAACTGATCATCAGCCACTGATAATTTGAGAAACATGACTGCTTCCCGATTATGTTGGTCATAGGTAACCTGATCAGGACCAGTTGTAGTCAGACGCTTAGTAGTACCCAGAAACACCTGATCGTTGTCGCGATGTTCAAAGATGGTTAGCATTTGTTGCTTCCACGTGCTATATTTCCAAAAATTAAATTTATGATTTCCCTCGAGCAGAAGACTGGTGAGTGATGTCATGGCACGAATTTCAATGAAAAATGTCAAGAACAGAGAAGGCACGCACTTCAAGGCGAAATGTTAGAAGACCCAGAAAAAATGAAGTGGTACCTAGAAGAGAGCTCAAAAAACCCAGAAGGAATATATTGTCAGATTCTGGATCCGTTGGCTCAAAAATTGAGGCACAAAAATCAAGGCTCCCAGAAAAAATCGACAACCAGTTGAGCTCTTGAAAAACCCACCAAGAATCTAAGATTGAAAAAAAATTTGAGCCCACAAATTAGGGTTTTCAAACAAAAAATAGGTCAAGGCTGGAAGCTTTTAAAAAATGGCATTTTTCATTAAAAACTGTGAAACTGGGCATCGTTTTTTGCAAAAATGACCATAGAGAAGGTCGAAATGGCAGACTGAAGCGGACTGGAGGTTGAAACAACTAAAGGAGTGCAAAAAAAATGTGGTTTTAATGGAGTAAAAATCATCGCGATTTTTGCAAACAAGAGCAGGTGCCACGAGCAGGTTAAAAAAGTCGTCGCATGGCAGAGGAGTGGCATCGCGCGGCTGAGGAGCTTCGTTCCACAAGAAGCCGCAACCTACAGCTTGAAAACAAGGTGCGAGCAGTAACTATGGCCTCAATTTAGGGTCGCATGAAGGGTAGACCAAAAACGGGAAGCGGTTGCGCGGAAGGCAGAGAAAAAGAACACCCTGAAACCCTAGACGGGTTTAAGAACGGATGCGACGGATTTCTCAATGAGATCCCACAGAAAAAATTTTGAAAAAAGTAGTTAAGATAATTTCAAAGTGAAGATAAGTTAATCTGGGCCACTACAAAGAATGGGAAGTACTCTATTAAAGAGGGCTATAGAATTCTCCAGAAAGTGGATTCTGATAAGGTCCCTTCCCGTGCTTATTATTTAGGTTGGAACCATGTTGTCCTTCCTAAGGCAGGGTGCTTTGCATGGCTTGCATTAAAAAACAGGATTCTTACCAATGATCAATTGGAAAAGTTCTGCATCACACAAGCTTTTAAATGTACATTATATGATGAACACATTGAGACGGTAGACCACTTGCTACTACAATGTCCTTTTGCACAAGAATGTTGGTCCTTTGTCCTCGACAAACTCTGCTTTTTTACTCCCTTACCCAACAAGATGTGGGATTTATTTCAATCTTGGCCAAACCTTCATCGTGACTCACTTTTTGCTAACATTTGGAAGTACACCCCAGCTTTAGTTGTGTGGTTGATTTGGTGGGAGCGAAACAAAAGGATTTTTAGAAACGAACCGTCAACTTTGGAAACAGTATTGGAAGGCATTGAGAAGTCAATATCTGAAGTAGTGAATGATAGTATACATCGCTGTGGTTACAATCCTGTATTGACATCATGGGACGACATACTACTGAGAAATTGGGAAAAACTCACCATACCAATGGGCTGGGGAGACTCAAAAAAGGTATCAGGGCAAGTAGATCGATCAACTGTTAGGTGGCTCCCTCCAGATCAACAGGTAATGAAAATGAATTTTGATATGGAGCCTCACGTGGAAACCCTGGTATATCAGGCTTGGGTGCATATATCAGGGACTCATAGGGAAATTTATTGGCATATATCGCTTCAACATTACCTTCAGGGTCAAATAACATAGCAGAAGCACATGCATTGCTTGCGGGACTTATTCTGGCCAAACAATGTGGGTTCACAGACATTCATGTAGAAGGTGATTCGATGGTAATCATAAATGCTTGTGTTAAAAGAGAATCCCACAATTGCCAGCTAGAATATATATTGAAGCAAATCTGGCGTATCTTAGACAGCTTTCCTCGCATATTCTTATCCCATACACTTTGGGAAGGTAACCGGGTTGCTGATTACTTGTCCAACTTGAGTTGCGATGGTACTGATATAATGTTTAAACTGCCAACTGCAATTCCAGATGAGCTATATGAATTACATAGGTTGGTGGGTTTAGACAAAACGAAAAGTAAAAGTTTTTGATGTAGAAATAGCAAGCATGGGAAATACATTGTTACATCACTATAACCGCATCAAGAAAATGAGCTCACTTAGTACTAAACTGACATCATATGCCACAAAGTGTCATTCTTCCCTGAGCTCGAGGGCACACTGTGTAATTGTACTTCGATGTGATGATGGATTAAGTAATGCAGGTATCCGCTGAGACATGATTCAAAGTTTATTTACATTGGTGACTGGCAGAATTCCATGTGGGGTATGGGTTTTCGCTGCATATTGCATTTAGGGGAAGGATTTTGTCATAAATTTTCGGTCATTAATTGACAGCGGAAAGTATTTAGCTGAGCATGCAAGGTACAAGCAATTAGTGGCATTACAAAATAGTGGCCGCCAAATTTAAATTATCACAAGGAAGAGGGACGCGTGGATAAATCTAATCCCATTTAGGGTCTGTGCAGAAAGCATAAGTGACTCCGCACGAGTAATCGTCCTGCTTGCAAGTGAAGTCCCTATTTTTCCTAAAAACAAAGGCCTCTTCATTTAATAATCACAGGTTGGATGGGATTTGAAAGTGTACGCAAGAAGAAGGTAATAATGGGCCGTCTCTATTTAAACTAACTCATTCTTTTGTACACGGCAAGGATTGGCAATGGCTTCTCAAGTTGTGGTATGTGCCCAATGCGAACAATGTGCAAGTTATCATGCTGAAATACTTCCGAAGAACTATAGAATTTGCATCACACCAGCTAAAGATGAAGATATCCTCCCCTGCAATATTGACGACTCTGTGCTGGATGATATGTTTGTGTCTCATTCTGTCATTATTCGATCAGCCATAAAGGTCATTGGGTACGAAAATCTGGAGCCAAGATCCAAGCAGTTTCTATACCCATCGCAGGTTTCGATTTTTCTCTCGAATGCAATGGACTTGCTACAGTCAGTTCAGTTATTGGAAATTTTGTCTTTTAAAGTTGTCAAGCGCCATTTCTGGGAAGAAAAGAAATTGAAGAAAGCAATGCAGAGATATGATCTCTGGGCTGGAAACGCACTGGTGGGGGGTTTGTTCCCTCGACAACTATTGCTATCGAACCATGCTTACATGGTCATTTTCGATAGCATTAAAAGGTCACTGGAAAAGCAAACTTTTCGACACCTCAAAGGGGCGTTGCAATCAACGGGTTTTGTTCTGGGTTATGCATTGGAGGAAAAAGTACAAATGGTAGTGGACGCATTGCTCAAATTGATGGAAAGGTCAAATAACCCACCTCCTCCAATACAAGTTGTCCAGGTTACCCGTCCCCACATTCAAACAACCTCTGCAACGACTACAATGGTGGAACCTACTGCAATCCGACAGAGTGTGACTAGTACGGGTTGGTCTTCTGTGGAGATTCACATTCAAGAGCAAAATGAAGCAGATTGGGGTTGTTCTGAGGGCGAGCCGAGACAAGGTACTTGGGAAGAAGATAATCAGGGGTCGGGATGGGAAATGAACACACAAGCACAGCTTGTCCCTGGCTGACCTGCTGAACCTTTGGGTTGGTCTCCAAAATCACAACCCAGTTCAGTGCTACATGATTCTGTGTAATGTCCCTTTTCGGGGAACATTATTTTGTGCCTTATAGTTAGCCTTTTCATCATGGTCCGGTGGGCTAACTGAGGGTTGGCAGGTGATCAGAGGGATGTTTGGCCTAGGTGTTTTCAGTTTCAGGCCAATCGGATCAGTTTCCACAGGGTTTCCAAGGTACTTACAATTTATAGTAAGTCGGCAGAACTCAGTATTTCTGGCATTTCAGTAGTGGACTTGGAGCATCTCGCCGAGAGCTTTCCGACAAGCTATTACACGTCTTCATCCGAGTTCGTTTGGCCCTCCGTTTTAATGCCAAAAGATTCCTTACTTTATTTTATTATGTCACTTTATAACCCAACAGTTATATTTATTTAAAAAGTGACGTTAAGTGGAATATGAAGAGACAAAGTGGGGAAACTGAAGAGTCATAGCTGCAGCTTTAAAAGAAGACTTGGAGTCTCATTGTGTATGCTTAGTTTTATGAATTTATTTCTCTTGGAGAATCCAGAGAGCTTCAGCTTTCGATTCTGAAACCTAAGGATGGAAACCTTCGGGCTTTCTCGATGGATTGGACGAAAACCCAGTTCATCTCCGGTGCTGATTCACAACAGAGTTCGCCATTGTATTAATAGGTTCTTTATCATCAGATCTTACTGTTAAACTATATTTCAGATTGGGAAGTTTGTAATTCATGGTTATTGTATTGTTGTTGTATAATACAATACCATTTCTCTGAGAAGTTATTGGAATATAATTGTTGGTTATTAGAATATATTCGACGGTTATAGTTGTTGGATCAAACGATTATTTGCATGTATCCATTTCTTTAAATCTGCATGAGATTTATTTATGAAATATCAAGAGAGGGCCGGTTCGGGTCATTACATTCTGAAGCAATGGAGGAGTAATGCGAAGCTCATACTAAGTGTCTGTAAATTTTGGTTTGGGAATGCTTCGGAAGTTTGTGTCGACATATCTGATGTTCTACACTCATCGTGAATATATTGGGAATTAATGTATTATGTAGATACTTTTTGGTTATCATTTGCTATATGCGCGATTGTTGTGTCTAGATAACATCATCTTGACTCTCAATGTCAATGTACAACGACATTGATTGTAATTGGTAGGACATAGGTTGTAATACTTTCTTATTTTGTATTGAGCAATGATTTTGGGTTTTCTTACTAGTTCTTTCCAGTCTGAGCTCTCGACCCAGTCCTTAATATATTAATATATATACAATGGTATATCTAGTTTTGCTTAAAAAAAAAATCGAAGTGAAATTATAATTTTTTTGAAAAATTTAAAGCTTTAACTCTGATACCATACTGTGGTAAAAAATAGTTGATATATTAACAAGGATCGAAAGATCCATATATACAAAAGAATGGAACGATGTTTCCTTAGGAAACGATCGTAAAGAATAGAAACATTCTATTCTAACTACAGACAACTAAATATTAGAAAGATTCTAATATTTACAAGATATTTACAACAGATAATAGATAACCATTAAAAGAATATAAATAACAACTTAATAGTTCCCATCTCCACAAGTTGCTCCAAACCCTTAGGGCTTAGCCAAGCTCCTATCAAGAGGCAATGAGGAAAATAATTAACAAAACAGATTTCTAAAATAACTCCAAGTTGCCTTTATAAGTCTCCTATTTCGTGTGCCCTAATTAGGGTTTCATATTTTAAGTGCTCTTCTAATGATAAGTCTTCAATTTGTTTAACGTTTAATCTCTCTTAATAGCTCCTCTCTCTCTCTCTCTCCAAGAAAGGCACCCAACTTATAGCTCCTCTTACACTCTCCAAACTATAAGTGCTTTTTTGAGAGAGTATTACTTTGGCTACAATATTGTTTTAACTTGGCAACTTAAAATATTACAAAGAAGTAACTGATACCTCTCATTCCATTCTGGCAAGCCATCTGAAGCGAGAGGGAACCAACCAATTCATGGATCCTCTATCCATTTTGTTAGTCTACGAGGGCCTGGTGATAAATTAACACTGATGAACTAATGTTGGCTAAGAAGGGGACATTATATTGTGCCCAAAGAAAAGAAGGAAAGGGGGGGCGACTTGTAACAAGGATTTGCAAGTGTAAAATAAAATCAGATTGCAAAGGCATTTTAAAATTCGCACTCAGTAGTGCACAAGTAGGTCTAAAACTCCGATTTGCAATGCATACCCAAATGAGAAACTTGCCATGTATATTTATATGATATAAGGGCCCGGGTGTGAAATGTTTGCATATATATATATATATATATATATATATATATGTATGTATGTATGTATGTATGTATGTATGTATGTTGGCATTGTGTTCATGTGGTGAATGCATGATTCAAGTTATGGATCACACAATTAAAGAAAACATTTGTTAGGTAAACCCTAACCCTAATCTATTGCAATTGTATTTCAGGGCAAATTAGGAAGGGGGCATCATAAACGGTATTAGAGCATGATCCTACCATCCTGCAAGGTAAACAATGAAACAAGGAATCATTCTAGTCAATAAGGACTCTAGCAATGTGTGTATGTTGCATGTCTTCATATATTCATATGTATACTTCGTGTATGCTTCATGTCTTCATACATTCACGCGTATACTTCGTATTTTCAAGTGTATGATCCATGTGTGATTCTATCTTTGGTTGATCTAGAATAAGAGAATACTTAGAGTGAACCCAAAAGATATGGAATTATTGGCAAATGTTGGTCAATCCAAATCAGTTTGATGTCATTACAAAGATGGCCTTGATCCTTTTCTCTAGAACATGAGAGAAAACCTGTCTTAAAATTGCAAACCTTGCAAATTCTCAATGCATTGGTTAATATCAAAGTTGCACAACAGAAGCTACTCACATTGAAAGATTTGCATAAAAATTGGCATTACTTGAGGCCAAGCAATTTTGGCAATGGCAAGCTGTAATGTCCCCATTGTGAAATAGGATTTAATAATAAATAATAATAATAAAAGTAAAATATAAATAAATAGATAGATAAATAATAATAAAATATAATATTAAATAATTACAAGTTAATTAAGTTAATGAAAGGTCAAGAGATACATAATGAAGAGTTGTGGCTCCCTCAACATAAGATATAAAAGGGAGGAGAGTTCATTTATATGGAGGAAGGAAGAAAGAGGAGAGCATAGGAATTAAAGAAGAATTAATGGAAGAAGAAAGGAATCTAAAGAAAATAAGGAGGTAACTCTTTCAAAGGGCGGCAATGATGAAGGGTTGTTAACTCTTTCAAAGGGTTGTAATTATGAAGGGTTGTGACTCTTCGAAGGGGTTGTAATTATGAAGGGTTTTGACTCTTTCAAAGGGAAGAATTGTTGAAGAATTGTGACTCTTTCAAAGGGTTGTGACTCTTCAAAGGGGTTGTAATTATGAAGGGTTATGACTCCTCAAAAGGGTTGTAATTATGAAGGGTTGTGACCCTTTCAAAGGGAAGAATTGTTGAAGAGTTGTGACTCTTTCAAAGGGTGGTAATTGTGAAAGGTTGTGATCATTGCAAAGGGGCAGACATGGTGAAGAGGTGTGACTCTCCCCCACATTGGAAGATATAAATGGGAGAAGGTTTCATTTGAGGGGGATATCCAAGGGAGATCAATGTAGGGAATAATATATTATTCTCAAAGGCAACAATGAAAAGTGGTGACTCAATCCTTATGAAAGGTGGTGACCCTTCCACCAATACAGTATTAAGGAGGATTCATTCCAAGCATTAAAAAGGTATACATTGGGCTATGAATCAAGGGGTAAATAATCAAGATTATCAACAATCGGTATTCATTAAGGGCGGATTAGAGAATAACAATAAGCAGATCTAAGTCTAGGGTGTTATATTATTCTATTTTTGGTAATGTAAAAACAATGATTAATTTATCTATGTGATTTTATAATGCATCTTGGTTTAAATACCAAGACAAACTTAATTTGGCAAAACTCGGTCACAAGGGAATGGGAGAGAGTCTACAATTAAGGGAGAACCGTTATAGGCACCCTATTTCAGTGGTAGTTAAGGGAGAATAGATATGAGGGCACCCTATTGCTTTGTGAGAGGGAGAACCGCTAAGGGCACCCTATTGCAGTAGTAGTTAAGGGAGAACAGCTATAAGGGCACCCTACTACACTGTGAGAGGGAGAACCGCTAAGGGTGCCCAACTCCTACGTCAGAGGATTGTTAATGTTATTATAGCTATGGTCGGATTCCTTCAGGCCGACATAGATTACATAAAGGTTGTGATAATATAATAATTGTAATATAATAATAATATTGATAAAATTATTGTGATTGATAATAAAATAATTATATTGATCATATAATTATTATATTATTATTGTGAGATGATATAATTATATTATTATGTAATAATATAATTATATTGTAAAATTATTATATATTATAATATAATAATTATTATATTATATTAATAATATAATTGGAGCCACTTGGAAGAGTGGCGTCCCTTGGTGAAGGGACACCACATAAGGTATAAAGGAAGATCAATCTTCCTCTCTTAAAATATAATAATTGAATACAATTGCAGATTGACATACCAGGATGCTCGAGGGAGACAATAGTGTATTGTCTGTGGTTAGGAGAGCAACGATGGACTTATTGCCCGTGATTAAACGAGCATCATAAAAATAACATGGTATCAGAGCCAAGTTACAATCCTAGAGGAGTAATTTTCACAGGTCCCAAGTTTAGGAGGAAATTATTTTGGTAAAGCTTGATCTATCACGGATCACACAGTTATCTAAGAAGTCATGTTGGCGACAGAATCAAAGTCATCTTTCCTGTCGAAGCTTCTTGATTCAAATTTCTCATTGTGTTCACGCATTGACATCTGAACATCGCCTTTGTAGGATTGGCTCTATTTCCAATAGAGGCAGATCGAAATCATTTAGAGTTAATTCTTGGCTTTGTTGTCGGAGGCGCAATTATATTTGCCAAATCTCACTCATTATGCATCGGCGATGAAGCATGCTGGCGAAGTCTATGTCAAATGTATTGAAAGATTAATAAACTCCCAAAGATGGTAGCATCAACAAGCACAACATATGATGATAGGTGTTGATTTGTTTGGAGGAAACAAGCAGCCACATCATTTATTAATAAAGAAAGTGGCGGCAATTTGGTTTAAAAGGCAACATTTGGTAATTATATGCAGCAATTACTGCTATTTATTGACACAATTCATTGTGAAAGGTAAGTGCCACGTAAAAAGAAAGCTCGACTAAGGAGGGAAACATGGCAAAGTTATTTTGTCTTATGCATAAAGAAATAATTCTTGCATTCGAACATTTTCATCTGTTGGAAGTTTCACTTGTATTTTAATCGTTGGCTTATACATTAAATAAAGTTTGAAATTGTATTGTTTTTGTGCACATCGTGGCCTTTGAGTGCAGTCGTGAATGTTATTTGGCATTGTTCTTGGCGAATATCTATCTGCGGTACCAGAACTTGATTCATAGATGACAGTTCCCAACGAATTGTTGTGTTCAATGCCGTGGAATTTAGGAAGTAATAACAAGCAATAACATTGAAATGAGGTTTATAAAATGTGCTTCGATCTGGTATGAATATAGGTTTCAGAAACTTCTTCAAAGTCATCAAAGACATATATACATTTTCTACAAGTTTAAGATGGTTGTGTTTGATGGATGTACGAAAGTTGATTAGTTACAACTTCCCAACGGATGGTGCTTAAAGACTTATATCAATGAAACATGTTGAATTCTATATCTTCATTTGAATGAAAAGAGACGAGGGTAAGTGGTGAATATTTATGAAAATAATATGATAATCAAGATAAATAATAACACAAGATTAGAACGCGTATGATTGAGGGTTTGTAGAGTGGCGGATCTATTTAACGAGATTATCTACAAAGGTGCTTGGTGAAATAAGGATTATATATTTTCCATAAGCTTGAGGAGGTTCGGACAATACAAGACAAATTGACCGAGACAAAGATAAAAATATATCGAACCTATTGATATCAAAATATTGGCGTAACTTGGAGCAATATCGAATATTAAGTAGTTTGTTTTTGACATCGTGTGGATTGGATGACTTAGTTCTCTCTGTTCAATACAAGCATATAACTAAAAACCACTGAAAACAAACATTTAACAGCAACTTGCGTCACCACTGGAGAGTGATATACATATCTTTGGTAACTGGAGATTTATATATAAATATCGGGCTACTGAGTGCACTTTCATCAACCAGTCTCAGGCATCTCCATATCAAACAGATTGAAAAGCATTGTATTCATACGTATGGAAGCTAATTGTCATCTCTTTATAATGCTTCATTTCCTTCATTATGGGCAAAGATTGCCAAGATTGAATTAATCTTATGAGTGCAGGAAGTATTAGCAGAGAAATTTTTTGGTGGAAGAAATATATCACAGAACCATTATTTGCCTGAGTTTGTTTATAACAGAGTGGTGGCAATATGAAAATCGTTGATTAAATTCTCTCCTCTAACATTCCCTATATCGGGAGTATTCAAACAATGGCAGTCTGTGTTGGCTTTGACGGGATATTCTTCCAGGCTGGAAAGGTGACAGGGAGTTCACGAGTCTTTCACGGGAGTATGCCTGCGAAAAGTTTGGTTGAATTATAATTAAGAACATGCTATCTTCGTGTGTAAACTAGAGCTGGTTATCCCTATTCGAACTTAGCACGAACAAGATTTCTATCGGATCCATAAATACATTCATTAGTTGTTGACGGAAAATATAATGAGGAACACAGGTATTGTTACGCCTTAATATACTACCTGACTGGAGCAGTCGAATGGCCTACTAATATAGCAGTTGGCTACTCCTCGTTCATATTCTGGATTCAAACCTTGACATGTGTGAAACACTGTATATGATGTTGCTTGTGAATGCATTAGTTATGGATACTGTGCTGAGACAGCATGGATAGGTGTGAAACCGAGGGCGTATGATGTAGTCACAGGTCTGAAGCCGAGGACTGTATGGTTAATCATAGAAAAACTTCGACACAGTCAGGAGTTGACTTCACACCTAGAAGAGTATCGGTAAGGACCATGTTAAATGGTCGCTAGCTGCAACGGTTACTTTTATGTACAAGCCTGATATTCATATCAATGAGAATTTGATGGAGAGTCTAACCCTTGAGGAGAAGCAAGAATGGGTTGATAGTCGTCCTACAAAGATCAAGCTTATCATTTTTATGCTTCCATGATAGAGGGAGCAGCTAGAGGATCTGCTTCAGCTAACATCCGAGGATCTTGGTCATATTGATTCAGAGGGAGTCTGACAAACCTACAAAGGCAACCTTGGACGAGAAGGTCAGAAGGTTGATGTTAGTACTCAGAGCTTCAAAAGGGGTCACATCATAATGAAGATTCATTGTAGTGTATATTTCTCTAAGACGGAGAAATAGGTGTAAGCCCTTGTTAAGGCATCTTTGTCTATGAGAGAAATTTGAGGTGTAAGCCCTTGTAGCATTTATCTTTGGGACAGAGAAATTTGAGGTATTAGCCCTTGTAGCATTTTTCTCTGAGACAGAGAAATTTGAGGTATCAGCCCTTGTAATGCATTCTTCTCTGTGAGAGAGAAGTTTGAGGTGAAAGCCATTGTTCCACCCTCTGGGAGTAGCCATGGTGGATGTCATGAGAGAGAATCCATGACTTTGCACTTGTGTTTATTCACCCTCTAGGAGTAGCTATGGTGAACGTCATGATGAGATGACGACATCACGTTCAGTGATTCTGTGATGAGCACTTGTGTTCATTTGCATTTCCATTCATGGGAGTAGCCATGATGGACTCACCCTCAAGGAGTAGCCATGGTGGAGGTCATGTGAGTGACTCCATGACTCAGCACTTGTGTTGATTCACCCTCTAGGAGTAGCTATGGTGAACACCATTGTGAAATGACGACATCACGTGAGTATTCCGTGATGAACACTTGTGTTTGTTTACATTTTCATTCATGGGAATAGCCATGATGGAGCCACCCTCTGGGAGTAGCCATGGTGGACATTACTCTATAACTCAGATATCGAGAAGGCTTCCTCCCTAGCCAAGAGGGAGTGTTAATGTTATTATAGCTATGGTCGGATTCCTTCAAGCCAACGTAGATAACATAAAGGTTGTGATAATATAATTATTGTGATATAATAATTATATTGATAAAATTATTGTGATTGATAATATAATAATTATATTGATCATATAATTATTATAATTATATTATTATTATTGTGAGATGATATAATTATATTATTGTGTAATAATATAATTATATTGTATAATTATTATATTATATAATAATATAATAATTATTATATTATATTAATAATATAATTGGAGCCACTTGGAAGAGTGGCATCCCTTGGTGAAGGGACACCACATAAGGTATAAAGGAAGATCAATCTTCCTCTTAAAATATAATAATTGAATACAATAGCAGGTTGACATACCAGGATGCTCGGGGGAGACAATAGTGTATTGTCTATGGTTAGGAGGGCAACAATGGAATTATTGCCCATGGTTAAACGAGCATCATAAAAACAACAGGATGTTTGGGTATCATAGTTAACTGCAACCATAGAAGAACGGATGGGGGTGTATGGAGGGAGAACTATGATCTTAGGGCACCCTACCATGCTTCCATACTCCGCATCTTCTATAATTGGAATTCACATATAATTTAAGTACTGCATAAATCATAAAGATCTACTCTTTTTACTCTAACCCTTGATTTGTTTTTGAAAAATGTGAGAGCATTATATATATATATATATTGGCATTGTGTTCATGTAGTTACGAATCACAATTAAAGAAAACATTTATTTGGTAAACCCTAACCCTAATATCTTGCAATTGTGATTTAGGGCGTCACATAATCTCAAATCACAATTACAATAAAGTAATGATTTACCTTCCAAACTTAACATTGACTGAAATACATCACATGAATATATCCCTCCAACCTCTCAAAGAATTCTGTCCCTACACTTCATAACAACAGCATTTCATGTTGTTACCAAGGTGATCTTTTTTCATTTGAAAACGGGCTCTATGTCTTGTTGTATACATATCCTTTAAAAGTTTGTTAGCATTGTTTCCGACCGCTCCTAAGAAATAGCTGTGTCTTTTCCTATGTTACTATTATGCTGCTCTTTCATATTTTCCATGCAGGGAAAGATATTTTTCTTGTATTTGAGGCTTCTTTCCATCAAAATTCGATGGCGTTAAGACATTGTAAACATAACTCAATAGTATCAATGCTGCCAATTACTATGTGACTCTTGATATCTTAGTTCATAGCCCATCAAACTTTACATTTGGCATTGTTTTACTTGAACTTTATGGTGATGCTCCATTGTCATTCAAAACTCCGCATGCGTGATATATAAATATCCTTTGAAGGTGTTTAAACAAATGCTGTTATCTATAAGATCCCTCCAGCTTATCTTGCACATGCTCTGAAGAATTGTCCCTCCACATGAATAGCACTGTACTGTACATCTTTCTGACGGATTCTGTGGTATTTCTGCTGCTCTAAATGACTTTATTTGGTCCTTTCTATATGATAATATCTGTTTGACTTGATCCTTATTGCCTCCAAGTACTGTAACTGCATTTGTGGGATCAACAGCTGTACTTTGATGTTGCAATACGACTATATCTGTTTTGCAACAGCAAAGATACTGTCCATCCATAACGCTATTTGATCCTTGTCTATGACACTTCATGACAGCGTTATCCTTTTACTCTTTAGCATTGAATTGTGCATCTCTTCGACCATTTTAATAGCAAAACTATTATCCTTGTCTGTGATGTCACTGCTCCTTGACTTTGTGGTTTGCTGTCCCCCTTTTTGAACTGTATCTGTATGCTTTAGTTTCTTTCATGAATGGAAACATGCCTCTATAAATCACTTTCCTAGAACAGCAAATCACTATTTTTTTTATTCCTAGCACTACTGTTTGCCGTTGTGACAAACACATCACTGTACTTAGATGCATTCATGCTCAATCATTTGCCAGAAAGACTCCTCACTGTCATTTATCTTCTTGACGTTCTTGGGCAGCATATTACCTATGTTCTTTGTTTGATGCATATTACTAAAGTGTACTATAACAACACTACCATGACCTCCTATTTCTCTGTTCCTTTGAAATGGATACCGCACTTGTATGCCTAAACAATGTGTTGATGTGATCACCATATAACCACTTATGCTCTATACTCAAAGCCTATCACTGCTGATCGTTTGATGACTGATACTCTTACATATGCTTGTTATTATAATAGTGATAGTATTGCTTTCCTGTAGCATCACACTACCTGTTCTCCTGTAGCTGTAAGTTGTCATCCTGCAGCATGACTTCTTCATTTGATGGCATGTTGGGCTCTACCCTTGTGGGAGCCCATTTTTTCCCACATGCTGAAATATTTAAATGAAGCAATAAGCAACAAAACCCTCACCTATGTCTGCACATTTGGACAAAGTTGTTATATAAAAACATGAAGTTTCATACCCCTTTGATATCACATTTCCAGGCCTTCTTGCTTGCACATGTCTGATTTTTTAGCATTAATCCGATGTAGTACAGGGATATACTATGTTTCTGTTGATGTCCATATGTTGAGATTTATATCCGGAGCTCTAAGGAATCTCTTCAACCCTCTACAGGTCCATCCGGAGACTAGGAGCGAGGAGGAACAAGTGACCATGAAGATCAACCTGAAAACACTCCAGACAATGATGGATATGCCTCTCTTCGCTATGCTCTCTTTATTTATTAGTAGATACATAGTATATCTTGTATTGTGTTGGATTGGCTACCCCCTCGGCTTGTGTGGGTCTCTTGATTTCTATTTTCTCTTCAATGGAACAACATTTGCAATCTTGTTTTGCAACCTTGTGAAACTCAGTATATCGTAAAATATTGTAATGTGAATGAGCAATTTTTTTTTCCTCTTGTGTCTCTTTTGAATGCAACATACTGAAGGCAAATGGATGTCTTTTTTCTTTACTGAAGCATATTGCATAGCCAATCTGAAATCTCTCTTTCTCATAACTGCAATAAATATAATGGCTTAAGCACAGCAAAGCCAGGGTGAATTAATACATTTTCACCTTAAAATGAATATAAGTTGAATCAGCTCTACCAATTTGAGCAGTGGGGTGAAAAGATGGTAACATTTTTGGCAAATTCTGCTATATGCTTGCCTACTAAGCATGAAACCAGTTGCCTTATGCACATCCATTGGGCACAAAGTCTAAAATTTTGGTAAAAACCATCTAAAGGAGTAGATTGGGCCGCCATCTCCTGTACTTGGTCCATCAGAACCCTCATTTGTTGTTTTTTTGCAGCCAACTCGCTCGCAAGATAGCTTGGATAAGCTACCTCCTCCTGCTGCAGCACATCTGATCTCTCTTCAAAAGAAGACTCGTCATGTTTGAAACTAAGTATATTGAAGCTCGGAGCTCCTTCTTCAAAGAACGAGTTTGGAAAAGTTGTAGTTGGCTGGGTCTCTTGCTTGAGTTTGAACAATCATTGCAACACTCTCTTCATATTGCCTTCTTCACGGAGATAGGCCAGGTAAGCCAACTCCTGTTGTAGATCCACTTCCTGTTGCCTCTTAACCTCAGACAATTGCTTAGTCTAGTCAAGCAACATATTTTTTTATCTCATTTATTCCCATATTGTCCAAGTTCTTAGGCTGACTAGAAATATCTTCATGCTGACTTGGCATGAAATAGTTTCCTTGAGACTACTTATAAGTCTGGGTATGCTGCCAAACAGGTTGAGCAGGGGTGGGTGGTAAGCGTATAGAACTTGTTGATAACCTGCTGCTACAGGGCTATTTTGAATTAGAGCAGCAGCTTGTTAAAATTGATATGGTGGGTAAGAAGGCATTGTTAAATAATAGCATCGATTTGATTGATATAATCAAATAAGTTATATTGTTATTATTATTATTATATATATAATAATAAGTTATATTGTTATTATAATTATTATATATATATATATATA
>MU224853.1:2464796-2478674 GCA_018584345.1 Thuja plicata | reverse complement strand
GCAGGGTTAGAGAGTTTAATGCTTACATTCCATATAGAAGCAAACTTCTTATGATTATGGCATATTACTAGGGCACGCATCTGAAGAAAATACCAGATATTGTGGCTATGCGTGAATCTTAACCTTGCAATTCGAGTTTAGTAATCATTGACTATCTAAAGGCCAACATTTTACTGGTTATAATCATTGATTATGTGGTGCTCATTATCATCCATTCAAGCCGTGGAATATATGATTTTATGGGGCAAAATGTCTGGAGCAATACAGAGGAATATAGAGGAAAGGACGTCACCAAATTTTCACAAGAAAACGTCGCAATTAAGATAGATAGGGAATGCAAATGGAGTATGATATAATTACAGATAGGCATCATCAGGAAATAATCGAGGGGAGGACATTTGGGTGTTTTGACAGTCTCTGGTGCAAGCTAAACTCTCGAGTATTACACATCACGAGGAATACATATACGGTAATACATGTTCATTATAACCAAGATATTACTGGGATTAAGAACCAGAGTCGATAACATCATACAACAACGTGATTCCAGAGTTGCGGATACATAAGGATCACACAATTAGTACTCCAGCTATTGGCAAGGAACACTAGTGTTGATTTTCCAATATCATTAGATGCAGAAATCTGTGGGTAGTCACTAGTGTTGGTTGACCGCAGAAATCCATGAGGAATCGAAGAGGGGTGATCGCAAGAGGAAATAATTGGACAATAAAAACCATAACAACCTTTCCTGGAAGTGGGGGAAATTCATAAAAACCATGGACAATAAAGATAGGAGGAAATACATTAAAAAGTCACTAATTTTAAAGGTGGCATCGGGAGTATTGGCGTGAAATCAATTGAATGAAATCTCTGCAAATATACACCGGATTCACGTCATCAGCGTTCACCGAACAGAAATGCCAACAAATCACTGAAATAATGGTGTGAAGGAATTAGAAAGAAGAGTGAATTAGGAGAATCACCTCCCCAAGTGTTGACCAGTCTTGTTTCCAGCACAAGAAGATTAAATTTCAGAGAGTCGGGGATCATAACTTAGCTATTTCATTGATTGTGGCTCCTATGTTTGCACCAAAGAAAGAAATAAGAAGTACGAATCAGAGCTGTATCTACAGCGAACAAGAATATTACAACTTGATCGTCCACTTTGCAAACAATAATATTTGATCCCAAGATATGTTTCAGATTGTTATGATCCCTTCATGATCCAAAGACATCCATATTTCAGTACCCAGAGTAGAGTTCGATCTTTCTTGAGTCACAAAGCTAAGTAATTCTATTTATTATATTTGCTACCAATTCCATGTTTCTAAAGTTTATTTGCAGAGAATATTTGCCCACAACTCATCATTGAATTACTCTAGGGGACATTACGAGGGAAATTCAATATACATATACTAGCAGTTCATGAAGATATAAAGATATATGAGTTGTGACATAACTAATCAGTCCTGGAGGAAATCAGTCCAAATGCCACAGGACCGCACAAGGGGACATTACAGTTAGTATTAATTATCATCATGGAGTTTTCTTGATAAACTTGCAACTCCTCATGGGAGTGAATCTTAGACAAATCATGTTGTAATCATAAGGTCCAGTTGTCTTGCTCCTATTGAGAACAAAGTGATCAGAAAATAAATAATATAAATCACTGACAAGCAATTGTGAGTTGGATACTAATTAAAGAACATTCGACCAAAATACCTGCATATTTGAATTGGCATAGAAAAACATTGTTGAAAGCATTATAAATTGGTTACACACATCATTTATATCATAGCATCATTCGATAAGGATAAGTGAAGGTAATTGTCCCAACTATCTAAGTTAATAAAAAAAAAGGGGGATGATAGTACAAGTGGGATAGTAACCAAAGATTAATAAAATCAGATATCAATAATGTATGAAGTCAACATCTTCTAATCCGTAGTTATCATAATGAGATGTGATTAGTAAAGAAGAAAATTAACATAAGGATCAGAAGGAAATCAATATGTTATGAAGAAGGACGATGGGTACAAGTATCATATTAATGGGCTCACCTYACGAAAGGATATACTTGAAAATATTTGAAAAGATAAGTATCTCATGCTTTATTAATCAATGTGAATTTGCAGGTTGTAATTCATTAAATAATAAATTTTGTATGCTTCCATCATTTTTTATGTTCAGGATAGTTTAGCTTTATGAACTATTCGTAATCTATCTCTGACATACTTTCAGCACGAAAGCATATGAAATCCAGATTCAGAGGGAGTCTGACATCTTCAAAAAAGTCAAGAAGTTGGCGAAATTTAGCTTCTAAGGAAACAGATGATTCAGTCAACTTGTGACAAACTTGATCATATTGATTGAGAGGGAGTTCACTATTGAAGGTAAAACAATTCTGAGATTATAGTAGTGGGAACTCGTGGATAGAATCGCCAATGAGATGCATGTGGATAGAATTCTTGATTAAAGCATTCCATACATCATGAGACTACAGCTCATTGAGATAAACATCATACTAGAGGTCCTTTTTATCTTCCCTCAAGTCCAAGAGGGAGTGTTAATGTTGTGGCCTTGGAAAAGATCAAAATGCATCTTATGCTAGCCAATGTAACCTTAACCATATGACTATTCAGTAAGGTATGAAGTGACATCCTGCAGTGACACTAAGTTGAGTATATAAACAAGGTATGGCTTCGTGACAAAGGGAGAAGTTAAAGGATCTGCATTGGTGGACATTCGAGATCTTGATATAGAGGGAGTAGACCATGTTTTGTTGGTTCTCTAGTAATCAAGAAATTGTAGCAGAGAATTATGATTATTACCATGTGAGAAAGCTATATGTCAAAGGGAGAAGCTAGAATTAAGTTGGCATCCCAGGATCTTGGTCACACAAATTCAGAGGGAGTGTACCATGTCAAGATGGTATATACTTTGTAAGCTCAGAATTCACCAAGACCATGAGAAAATGCAAACAAATGCAATTCAGTGGAGAACAAACGACCGATATTCTTACTAAATCCCTTGCTAGAAAGAAGATTGTGTACTTTCAGATAACCTTGGTATGTTGAGGAGTAAAGCCTTAGCTGAAAAGAAGGTCTTAGTTTCAGTGATCCATCATTTTGTATCTTAAATGATTCTTGTCTTTGATAGACAAGTCTAAAGTGGAAGTCTTGGTTTTCACTCTCTGAGAAGAGTCAAGATAGATGTCATATGTGTGACTTTATGGGCTCATTCATTTTGTGTTATATTATGAAAGGTGACGATCTTTCATATGTGTTGGGTTACTATTGCTAGGTGATGACTTACACAATAGCTTACCTAGTGTCAGGTATGACTATGTATTGTAGTCACTAGTCCTGACACTAAATTTTTGGAGTTGTTAAATCCAGTTCTGAATTGGTCAGGGATTACAACATGTGAATCAAGATTAGACTACATTAAGTTGTTGTCCCGGAATGTGCCGGATATCTTGATTGTTATCGCTAAATCTAGTTCCGAATTGGTCGGGGATTGTGATAACTCTTCTATCAGGATGAGTACATTATATTAATATCCCGAGCTATGTCGGATATCTTGATATGAAGTCATATTTAAAGTTATCATTTAATCTAGTTCTGAATTTAGTCGGGGATTATGATAACATGTGCCTCAAGTTTTGATTCGGATTGCGCCGGATATCTTGACACCCTTAAGTTATCCTCTAATCCAATTCCGAATTTAGTCGGGGATTATGATAACAAATGATTCAAGTTTTGATTCGGATTGTGCCGAATATCTTGATATCTATAATTATCACTGAAATCCAGTTCCGAATAAGTCGGGGATTGTGATAAGTCTTATTCATCAGGTTAAAACTATGTTCCGGACTATGTCGGAAATCCTGATTGATTATGTGAGTGAAATCCAGTTCCGAGTTAAGTCAGGGGTTTAAATAACTCTCACATTCTTTATCAATCCACTCTCGCTAAGAGGGAGTGTTAAATAATAGCATCGATTTGATTGATATAATCAAATAAGTTATATTGTTGTTATTATTATTATTATTATTATATATATAATAATAAGTTATATTGTTATAATTATTATATATATATAATAAATTATATTGTTAAGTTATTATAAACATATATATAGAAATCGACACAGTCGATAATCACAATGGTATGTTACGTAACATATGTATATATGTTACGTTAACTATCAACCGATAGTTAACATAACCTTGTTTAATATACCCGTTCAACTATAATATGAGCAGCGCTAAATGATAAGGCATGTCTACATATAGACATGGCTCTACGTGGCTTCAACCACGTAGAGTCATGTCTCTACGTAGAGATGCCATCATATGATATTTAATATACTATGTCTTGTGAGGAAAGACGATCAATTACAATGGCATCGTCTTCTCCTCTGCAACACACAGCAATACATAATTAGTAATATATACATATATATTCTCTACAGGACGATCTTGATTTTACAACAGGCATGTTGTGGACAACGTCTTCATGAAATGGGGCATGATAAAACATGTTGCTATGAAATGAATATATGCTAAAACATTCATATAATCTGAAAAATTACTGAAGTCGTTGAAAATCAAAAAAACAAACTTGTTTTTCCACATACCAGCACTTCATCTGCTTGAAACCAATAGATACTCCTCCAGAGTCGCCAGGTGTGCTTCTTTCTTGCCTCCAAAGGCAGAAATAACTGTTGTCCACACCAAACAGCAGCAACATAAAGTCTGAAAAGAACTGAGAAACAGCTCTCAGTCCCACCGGGCATGCCAAAAACTGCTATCACCTAAAATTACCTAAATAGAGCACCTTTGTTGAGTAAACTCAGCCTATCTGTGAACATGGGAAAGCTTCCCTGATTGTGGGCTTATATAGTGGAAGCTAACCTCCAGAGAAAGCTGGTTCTTATGGTACTCACCTAAACTTACCTAAACTAAGATTTTTGCAGAGGAAAAGGTTAGAACGATGCATAAAAATAATTGAAATCTAACTGCTAAAAGGTGATGCAGCAAATGGTATCTTTGAGACTTAACATATAACCAACACATAATAGAACTAGTAGAAAAGCTTCCCTACACAACTCAATAACACACAATCCTTGCATCAATAATTTGTAAGAAGGCTAAAATGACAGTCCCTAAAAGGAGAAAAGCTTCCTCACAGTTTAAAACTGATTCAACACAAACTTTTAACCTGCAAAGACTATATACTTTTGCAAATGGCATCAACATGCAACACTTTCCCAAGTACCAACATCATCACAAGGAAAAGCGTCAACACAAGGAAACACCAGTTCAGAAAAAAGAGAAGGCACAAGCAATATTCACTGCTAAAAGGTGTTACAAATCTGTATAATCGCTCTGAAATGGGTTACAAAAACACTTTGCCTCTGTCAAGAACTTAGGAAAAGTTACAAAGCAGAAAGCCAAAGGGAAGAACTCCTCTACAATGAGGCTTCAACTCATACTTATGCTTTTTCAGCCAACTGAATCATAGGAGAGCAATAACTCCTGGGCCAGATTCAATCAATTAGGCTTGTTTTGAGCCTTCAAAGGACTTCAAAAAGGTGTAAAAAGGTTGCCAAAGTGAATCCTTATCAGTTCCATCATAAAGCCCCTCCATAAATTCACACTTATCCTCCCAAAAGGCTCATTAATGCCTCTGAACAGTAATAACTTCCCTCAGACTTTCACAGCTGCATTTTTATGACTTTAGCACTTGGTCATAACTCCGCCAAAAAAAATCTACTTGACTTTCAAAAAAAAAGGATAAATATCTACTTTGCATCATATTTTAATAATTATTAAATAATTTACAATTTAGTGAAGAAGTGCAGGCTGCATTGCTAGCTATGAGACTTGGGAGGATGCTAGGTTTGGATCAAGTCCATATAGAAGGGGACTCCAAAGTGATTGTTGAGGCAATCAAAATGAACCAATCAAATACATGGCAAATACAGAGTGTGTGTTAAGAGAAGTGATAAGTGTTTTAAACCAATTTAGTAACTTTAAAATTAATCACACACTAAGGGAAGGCAATAAAGAGGCGGATATAATGGCCAATTGGACTCTTACCTTTGAAACAACCAACGAGACTGTGGTTGAGGATCTTCGTAATCTCAAGAAAACTGATTAAAGCAAAGTGCAAGTATTGATTGCAATAATGATGATAAGATGGATAAATGAAGGAATGTTTCCAATGCATCAACTCGGCGGCTGAAAGGACGGATGACGGGAGGAAGGAATTATGTTTTGACGTAAGCTGACTGCCCGATGCATGTGGATGGGACGAGGCATTTATGAGAAATACTGGCTCCCAATGGCTTGAGGAAATTTCATTCAATGACAACGCATTTGGCACAAACACAAAGGACATGCATACCGGCTTTAACGCTTAAAAGGATAGGCAGTTGAAGGAAACCATTCTAGTTAAGCGGATTTGGAGAAAGTGAGGTGAAGGTTTCAGAGGATAGCCGAAGTGTTGAAAGCAAAATGGAAGCTAGCTTCAATGTGGATTCGAGAAAGCAAATGAAGGCTTTCAAAGGGCAGGAGACCAGAGAAAGAATCCAAGGTTTGCTAAAGGTGAAAACAGAGGAAATGATAGATGTTGTATTAATGGTGATTAGGGAGCAGTTCCAGGAGAGAATGATCAAACGCAGGACAAATCTGAATTGCATCTTAGTGTTTATTGCGTGGGGTCTGGAAATTAGGAAAAGTGCAGAAGAAGTGGGTCAAGTTACGAGAGCCCTGTTCGATGAAGATGTTTTGGACAAACTAGACTCCATTCTGGAATGGGCAATCCCCGGGATTGGCTCTAACATTTCATAATGTTTTGAGGATGAGGATGGATGTAGGTTTGGGCTCATTCCATTCCTGCGTTGGCGAGCAAATGTTGACAAAACCCTCATGTTTCGAAGAGCAGAGGATGGATGGCAAAAGGTGAAAGTGGAATTGGAAAGGCAGAACAACAGAGCAAATGACATTGCTGGTATTTTTGCCCAAAATGTGCCTCGCAGGCAATGCAACTAGAGAGGAAAAGCCAGGCCTGCAAGGAAGATGGAGTAAACAAAGAAGGTAATGAAGTTTTTTGTTTTTTGAAAAAATATATGGAGGAATGGTGGGATAATATGCTGCAACATAGGTTTTTTGAGGTCAAATGCTCCCACCACAGAAAGATAGAAGGCTAACAGGACGGGTGGAAGGCAAAAGCAACCAGAGAATTAAAGTCTCGTGATTTTGGTTTGGTTTAAAAATGTAATAGATGTTATAGGCATAGCTTATAGGCTGTAGTTTTTTGTAAAACGATATGGAAAGCAATATGATGTGTAAATGCCCGAAAATATAGTGAAGTAGGAAGATTAAGATGATTATGTTATGTAAATGTGATGTAACTTTGCTTTGATATTAATATACAAAACCCTTACCAATCAAAAAAATATATTAATATTATTAAGCGATAATTAAATCCCTTGATAATAATAATAATATAATATTTTTTATTTTATTTTTTTGGTTAAGGGTTTTTTGTATTGATATCAAAGCAAATTACATCATAACACTTTGCAAACATTAAAGCTATCCTACTACATTATGTTTTTGGACATTTAACCATCATTTCTTGCCAATTTGATTTGCATGATTGACTATAGCCTATACATTTGGCTCTTACATCTATTACATTTTATAATCAAATTCCAAAAAGAAACTTCTAATCATTGTTAGCTTCCTCCATCCTGTCGCTCTGTTAATCTGCATTCTTGCTCTGTTTGGAACCTATATCTTCAAAATCCTCTATGGCTTCTTCAAATTCCACCATTCCTCCGTAGTTTCTCCATAAATTCATAAAACAAAAAAGAAAACATCTTTACCTTCTCTTCTTACTCCATCAACTTTACGGGCCTGGCACCTTCGCGCTTGTTGCGTTGCCTGCGGGGCACCTTTTGAGCAAGAATTCCTTCAATATCCTTTGCTCGGTCATCCTGCCTCTCCAACTTCGTTGTTACCTTTTGCCATCCTTCCTCTGCTCTGTGGAACATCAAGGCTTTATCCACATTTGCTCTCCAGCGCAGGAATGGAATAAGCCCATATCTCTGCCCATCCTCCTCTTCCTCAAAACAGTCCGAGAGGTCTGAGCCAATCCCCGAGATTGCCCACTCCAGAATGGAGTCGAGTTGTTCCAAAACATCCTCCTCAAACAGGGCTCGTGTTACTTGCCCCACTTCATTTGCACTCCTCCGAATTTCCAAACCACATGCTATGAAAACAGAAATGCAATCCAGGTTTGTTCGGCGGTTTATCTTCCTCTCCTGGAACTGTTCACCAGTCACCAAGAGAACCGCCTCTGTCATTGCCTCTGTCTTAATCTTGAGCAAACCTCGAATTCTCTCTCGGCTCGCCAACCCTTTAAATGCTTTCATTTGTTTCTTCGTGTCCACACTAAAGTTGGCTTCAATTTTGCTTTTCAAAAACTCAGCTCTCTGCAATTGCAACCCCGAATCACCAAATCCATTTTTTCTTTGAGTGGTTTCCTTCGACAATCTTGCTTTATACACTTTGAGAGCCTTTTTGCATGTCAATTGTAATCGTGCCTAATGGCATTTCATTTAATGAGGATTGCATAAGCCGTCGAGAGCCATAATAACACATCAATGTCCCGTCCCATCCACCCACCTCGGACAATCATCTAGCGTTGCGACATCATTCTTTCCTCCGTCAGCCGCCCTTTCAACCACCAGTTGATGTGTGGGAACATTTCCTTTTATCATCTTCTCAACATATTGTATTCATTCCTTGCCCGTCACTTTAATCATTAATCTTGAGATTTCGAAAATCATCCAAAACAATATCATTGGATGTGTCAAATGTAAGAGCCCAATTTGCTATTATGTCCGCTTCCTTATTACCCTCCCTTAGTGTGTGAGTAATTTTGAAATTTCTAAATTGATTTAAAACACTAAGCACCTCCCTCAAAACTCTTTGTAATTGCCATGTATTTGAGTTGTTCATTTTGCTTGCTTCAATAATCACCTTAGATTCCTCTTCAATATGCACTTGATGCAAACCGAGCATCCTCCAAAGTTTTGCAGCAAGCAAAGCAACTTGCACTTCAGCCATGTTATTTGTCCCTACTTGTAATTTCTTCGCCGCCATTGCTATAATGGTTCCATTCGCGTCACAGGAAATAACACTTGCTCCAAATAAACCCGAGTTTCCTTTTGAACATCCATCAAAGTTTATCTTTACCCACCCCGGATCCGGAGGAATCCACACTATATTTGTTTTGCATGTCTTATCCTTCAACATGATATTCCCATCATTATTATATCTTATTTTAATGTCAGGCCATGACATTTGCACTGTCCTGTCCCACAAGGATAAAATTGAATTTGATTTTTTATAGCTTACCGCTGTGCTCATCACCTTCTCTATAGCCCCATCAATCCTTTGAAAAATCTGATCTGTTGATTCTAAAGCATTCTGAAAAATCCGTCTGTTTCTCTATTTCCCCAATTCCCATATAACCAAAGATGGGCATACAATCCATATTTTAGATAGAGTAGATTTCTAAACTTGAGTTGGCCAACTTTTGAAGAGTTCCAATAAATAGTTTGGTAAGGGTCCCATAAAATTTAGTTTCCGTCTTACCATATCCCAACATCTTTGCGCCATTTCACATTGCACTAGTAGGTGATCCACATCCTCACTAGCGTTCTTGCACATCGGACGTATGCTAGGTCCCACAAAGCCATACATCTTCCTCTGTTCTCCTATTAGTATTTTCCTTTGAATGGCCAACCAGGCGAAAGCTCCTTCCTTCTGTAGACAATCCTTGTCCCAACACAACTTATGAGGCCATTACGCTATCTCCTCGTCTCTGGCCAGTAGGTTATAACCTAGCTTGGTTGAATAACAACCACTCTTGGCTGCACACCATATGATATCATCTTTTTCATCACATAGGGTCACTTGTCTCTCTTTTAGAATGTTGTTCATTTGTTCCATTAGAGCCTCCTCAAGCCCAATAGAGTCTATGCTTTTACAACACCATTGATCCCCCATTGGACCTTTCCTAATCTCCATATAGTCTCTGACCTTGTCACCCCGTGTATTTTTCATAATCAAGATCAGGTCATGTAAGTTGTCATCTTCAGATAGCACCGGCTTTCCATTCCAGGAGTCATCCCAGAATGTAGCCTCCCTTCCATCACCAATCTACCAGGATAAATGATTGCACACCACAGGTCGGCAATCTAGAATGAGATTCCAAATAGCAGACCCCTTGGGAAGATCCTGAACCGTGAAGATTCGTTTATCCTCCATTGAATCCAAATATTTCCTTTTCAAGATCCACACCCATAGCTAAGATGATTTTGAGTTATTTCCCAGACTAATTTTGCACCCAGAGCTTTATTGATCAAGTGTCATTTTCGTAGACTAGCACCACCTTTCTTCTTTGGTTTGCATATAGTGTCCCATGCCACTAAAGGGATTTTGGCTTCCTCCTGTCCCCCATTCCAGAAAAAATGTCTCATTCTCTGCTCACTATACCTTAAAACTTTTATTGGGATCTTCAAGCAACTCATGGAGAATGTTGGAATAGAAGATATGACTGATTGCAACATAAGGATGCGTCCAACATGTGTGAGTCATTTGCCTTTCCAACTTTCCATCCTCTTCACACAACTATCAATTAATTCTTTCCAGAGGTTTGCTTTAGATGCTCCCTCAAACAATGGAATCCCCAAATACTTACTTGGTAGAGCCCCTGCCTTCATGCCCAAAATTATGCATATGTGTTGCTGCACAGGGGGGGGGCATTGAAGAAAAAAATTTCTGACTTTTCCCAATTTATGAATTGTCCCGACGCATTAGTATAAGATTCCAAGCATGCTTTTATTATTTTGGCTTCTCTTGTCGAGGCCTCCCCCATCAAATATGTATCATCTACAAACTGCAAGTGAGTAACCGGTTCCATTCCTCTAGCTACCACGATGCCTTTTCCAAGAACCCGAGGAGCCTCTTAATTTTATTGATCTCCCTAGAACTTCAGCTAGGACGAATGCCAGTGGTAGTTTCAAAAAAACCCTGGGGGCTGCCATTGATCAAAATAGAAAGCCGGTGGGATGAAATACAGCTTGACACCCATTCACACCAGCGATTATCAAAGCCAAACCTCTTCAATATTGTCATGAGCAAGCCCCCCTTGACTTTATCATAGGCTTTCTTTATATCCAATTTGATTATCATTCCTGCCTCCTTTCCAACTTTTAGAGAGTGAATTGCTTCATGCACTACAATTATTCCTTCATAAATGGATCTACCCGGTGCAAACCCACTTTGTTCCTCCGAGATGATTGTTGGCAACATCAGTTTCAGCCTATTAGCAATTACCTTTGCTATAACTTTGCAAACTGTATTGCAAAGGGCTATGGGCCGAAAATCATCAAAAGAATCTTTCTTCCCCTTCGTCGGGATCAAAGATAAGAAAGTGTTATTAAAATCTTTGAAAAGGTTTCCTTTTTGTCTAGAGTCTTCCACCACTGCATGCAGATCTTTGCCTATAATATGTCATGCTTTTTGAAAAAAAAGGGCAAGAAACCCATCCGGCCCCGGAGCCTTATCACTCCCTAAACTAAACAAAGCAACTTTCACCTCTTTCAGATAAATAGCCTTCATTAGCTTGTCATTTTGTTCCTCTAATATTGTTGTTGGGATAACCCCTAGAAAATCTGAAGCCTCAGTCAACTCCTTCGCATTTTGATTGAATATTGAAAAGAAAAAACTTACTACTTCAGCATTTATCAATGCTGGATTTGTTATCACATTACCTTGTTGGTCTTTGATGGAGAAAATTTTATTGAGAGATCTCCTTCCCTTGACTGAGTTGTGAAAAAACTTAGTGTTTCTGTCACCTTCTCTTAACCATAACTCCCTTGACTTTTGACGCCAATAGATCTCTTCCCTATCCAGAACCTCAGTATATTGTCTCTTCAAGTCTTTTTCTTGATTAAAGACCTTAGAGTCCATTCCTTCATTAATGATTATTTCATTTAAATTTGCCAAGTCCGTTTCCAGTCTGAATTTTTCATCAAAAATATTTTTAAAGACTTCATGGTTCCACACTTTAAGACATTCTTTTAAGAATTGTAGTTTCTTAAAAAAAATATAGGCCACATTACCAAATCGCCTAGGTGCATTGTTCCACCATTGTGCTATTAGGTCCATAAACCCCTGCTCACGTAGCCACATCTTTTCAAACCTAAAGGGAGCTCTTTCAGGAGCAGCATCATCAACAATCCTCAAAGAAATTGGAAAATGGTTTGAACCTGTAATTGTTAAGATCTCTGCCTGACATATCCAGTTCGTGTCCATCCAATCTCCTCCCAAGAGAAATCTATCCAATTTCTCGGCAATATTTGAGAACCCCATTCTTCTATTGGTCCATGTAAAGACTCCATTGTTGAACTGCACATCTTGAAGTTCATTTGTCATTACAAAATCTACAAAGTCTCTTTGACTCTGGTTGATCCATCCTGTTCCCCCTAGTTTCTCCATCGGAGAGATTATTGCATTAAAATCCCCTCCCATAACATACAAGCTATCCTTCAGTCTACTACTGATAATAGATAGGGAGTTCCAAAGTTGTTTTTTCAGAGCTTGACTACACGGCCCATATATATTGACAGCATAAAACTTCAACCTAAGCTGAAAGGAAGTAACTTCTACTAACTAACACTGACTACCCTCCTCCAACAGAGACACATTCATCACCGCTTCCTTGCATAAAATGCCCATTCCACCCGAAGCACCATTTGCCTCAGTGAAAAAGCATCCCCACATACCAACTTCCTCAAAAATTGTATTTTTCCCACCCCACTTAACTTTGTTTCCTGCAAGAACACTAAATTTGGTTGGGTTTGGTCAAGACATCTCTTGACCAACCGCCTCTTGTCAGGGGCATTGCAACCCCTGACATTCCACGAAAGCAACTTCATTGCTTTCGGGAAGAGGGATAACCTCTTCCCCATCTCAGCAATTTTGCCTGGTTTGCTACATTACCAACCATTGCAAGTTTTACATGCATGGGTTTGGGGCCTCTTTTCTGTTTGGCCTTTACATTTGGTTTTTGAACCTGTGAAGGAGTCTGTTGTATGGTTCTATCTTCTGTTATATATATCTGATCCTGCAGCCCCAGCTCCTCATTCCCTCCTTCGTCTTGTGACTCATATTCTAATTTTGAAGCCCATTCATTGTCCACATTTTCTCGCATATCATTCATGGAAGACTCCAAATTTCTGATTGGAGAAATCTGAATATCTTTGCAAAAATCATTGTCATTTTCATCTCACCCTGTAACAGTCATATGGGAGTTTAATCCATAGGAGCTATCCATCACAGAGTCATTGTCATGTCCCCTTTCTAGAGTGGACATCGGAGACGGAGGAGTTGGCCTATCATTGGAGTCTCGTAGGCTAGCGGAGATGGATAGGGACTCATTCAGTGCATTCAGTGACTGGATTTTGGCTTTACAAGCAGTTTGGAGCCAGTTTGGAACAGTTCCTAGATTTTAGGGGATATCCCTACTTTTTAGGAGGGTGTGGCAGTTTCCAGAGGTGAGGTCCCACTGGACCATTCCATGGTTTCAGTTTCAGGATGACAGGGTGTGTTCCCTAGTTTCTAGGAGCATCCCTAGATTTTAGGGATGGGACTGCCAGTTGAACCATCTCGTTCGGTATCAGTCTGTACAGGTGACATGGTGGTAAATATAGTGTCGCAGTGCAGTTCCTTGATTTTAGGAGGTAGTTCCTACTTTTTAGGAGGGGAATTCCTACTTTTTAGGAGGTGGT
>MU224853.1:2452069-2463946 GCA_018584345.1 Thuja plicata | reverse complement strand
TTGGTGTTTCCTCTTATTTCTACAGTTAGCGCCAATCTTGATTGTAAGCACATTTCTCAGTGCGTTAGGAATAATCTGGATAATAATAAATCAGAAATCTGCCTGTATCAGTTCTGATTTATTTCTATGATCTTGCTTGTCTCAGCTTATTTCATTATTCATCTTATCTATTACATTACTTGTTCGAATATTCTGAAAAATACAAAAAGAAACAACATTATTCTGCAACTTCTGTCTAGCTCTATAAGATCACAAAAATCTACAGGAAAACATAATTTATTTAATTAAAAATTATAGCAGCAGCAGAGCAATTCCTACTTGGGATATTTCAAGTTTGCTGCTTCTATCCATATTCCTTTCATTACATTTTCTTGTGGTTATTTGATGCTCCTCCATTGTGTCGGGGACAACAGTGGATATCTACCCTATCTCTAAAGCCTCTTGTGTGTCGCCGTTGGTCTTTTGAGAAAAGGGGGTTTCTTTAACCATTTGAGTTGACTCAGGGCTATGTATACTCTCATTTTGTATGGTTGAACCCACATGCATAAACCCTATGCCAATATCATGTCCTTCCTTTCCTCTGTGCATTTCCTGAGTTGGTCTCTCTGTTTCCACCCTGTTCAGGATCATTTCCTCCTCGTAGTGGATAGACCAAGATGGTGTTCGGATTCTCCTCTCCTCTATCTCCTTGATCCAATCAAAATTTTGATTGATATCAAGACCCTTATTTTTCTTTGGGCCCATCTCCCCTAGTGTCTCTTTCTCTACACATTCAGCTTCAATTTTCAGCCTCCATTCACCGTATGATGAGCCTAAAACCACATATTCGGGGATTTGATAGCAGTCTTGTATTTTCACTAAGATCTTAGAGTAGGAGTAGAAGTCATTGGCATCCACCTCTTCCTCTGAACTTATAAAAGTTCCAATACTATTTCCTATAACTGTGAGAGTTGCCTCATCCTTATATTCCCATGGCAGGTTTTTAAGCTTCAACCATATTGCTACCTCTTTAACCTTTTCTGTCTCCGGGTTAAAGTTGGGTTTCCATTCACAGACATAGAAGCCTTTGTTGTCCATCATATATGGACCCCCATTGAGAACCCATTCCTTATCCATCTTTGTGGGGTTGAGGATCAATAGGAATTCATTGGATAGGGTTTTGATCTCAAAATGATCCCCCCAATGTTTTGTCATCCATCGTTGTATTCTTGCAATGGAAGGCCATGGCCCCAACCATTTCATAAATAAAGCTCTATCCTGCAAGCGATCTACTGACTCTTTCCAGTGTTCATTGTCAATCAAAAGAGAGGAAGCTCTTACGAATTTAGGGTTACCTACCTCTGTGTTAAGCCTGTTATTATCAGTTGAAGTGTTCAGGAGATTTGAATCTGGCTTGTTGTCCTTTGGGCACCAAAACTTTTTCTCAATCTGTTTGAAATTGAGGGTTTGAGGGGTTAACCTAAACTTTCCCATTTGCCTCAAGGAAGCTCCATTATTCTCCCTTCTCCCACCATCCCGACTATTTCCTTACAGCCTAGGTCTGTTGTATTGCTGAAAACCTTGTCTGACTGGGGAGCTTCATCTTAATTTGTAACTTTAATAATACTAATACAAAATTATTTATAAATATATCATTTTGTATTTTTATTACTGTTTACAAAAAACAAATCTCTTACATCAATCCGAAAAGATGAAGGCCTAGGAAACTATAAGTGATAAATATATCACTTATTAATTTTTTTAAAACTCCTCACATACCCGTGGGGGTATTTGGCCATGAGATTTTAATAAAAATTAAAGGCAGGAAAAGCCTTTCATTTTAGCGATGATACCTAAAAACAACTCACGCACATTCATTTTTTCATCTTCATTCTCAAACCTTTCGTTTTGTTGCTCCAGGTGTTGCTGCCATGCTAGGGTTCGAATGGAATCTCGAGGGCTTTCAAGGTTTTATTGGAGACTTTCCTCTCAGATTTTGTCATTTTACAGGTATGCTTTGACTTGTCCAGTCGTCGAGCTCTGTTTTTTGCCTTGTTGTCAAGGGAATCAAGCCTTTGTATTTCTTTGGGCTCTGTATTTCTTGTTTGAGAAGAAAAATGAGGGCTTCATTTTTTTTGTGTGCCCTCATTTTTTTTGTGTATTCCATGGAAGCCATATGTAGGCCGCGGCATAGGAAAGGCTATATATTGAAACCCCCTGTGACAATATTTTTGTATAGTACCTTGCAGATTATAGAAGGGTTCAGTAAGCTCTCTACGGGTCTCACTTGTAAACTCTTATAATGGCTAAATCCATCATTAGAATTTTGCTAATGCCTTCAATTGGTGTCTTGTATCATTATTCCTTTGACAAGAACAAAGGCATCATGGATAGATTATTGTAACCGTGGCTGTATACCTGAACCCCGTGTATGAGAAAATGTGGTCTCAACCTGCTGTAGGTTATGGCCTGTACACTTGCACTGCTTGTGGCACTGAATATTCTGCACTCTTTCATTCTGTTCTGCCTATGAGGGTTTCATAGATGGCTTTCTGTAGTTGTAGATTATTGCATTTGTATACATTATTCTCTGTGAACTGATAGACAGTTATGAATCTCCATGAATATATCCCTGCAACCTCTCAAAGAACTCTGTCCCTACACTTCATAACAACAGCATTTCATGTTGTTACCAAGGTGATCTTTTTTCATTTGAAAACGGGCTCTGTGTCTTGTTATACATATCCTTTA
Organism: Thuja plicata; assembly: GCA_018584345.1. Taxonomy (NCBI): domain Eukaryota; kingdom Viridiplantae; phylum Streptophyta; class Pinopsida; order Cupressales; family Cupressaceae; genus Thuja; species Thuja plicata. The sequence continues at coordinate 2,461,216 of MU224853.1, read as the reverse complement.
AAAGTTTGTTGGCATTGTTTCCAACCGCTCCTAAGAAATAGCTGTCTTTTCCTATGTTACTGTTATGCTGCTCTTTTTCCTTGTATTTGAGGCTTCTTTCCATCAAAACTCGATGGCGTTAAGACATTGTAAACATAACTCAATAGTATCCATGCTGCCAATCACTATGTGACTCTTGATATCTTAGTTCATAGCCCACCAAACTTTACATTTGGCATTGTTTTACTTGAACTTTATGGTGATTCTCCATTGTCATTCAAAACTCCTCATGCATGATATATAAATATCTTTTGAAGGTGTTTGAACAAATATTGGTATCTATAATATCCCTCCAGCTTATCTTTCACATGCTCTGAAGAATTGTCCCTCCACATGAATAGCACTGTACTGTACATCTTTCTGATGGATTCTGTGGTATTTCTGCTGCTCTAAATGACTTTATTTGGTCCTTTCTACATGATAATATCTGTTTCAGACTTGATCCTTATTGCCTCTAAGTACTGTAACTGCATTTGTGGGATCAACAGCTGTACTTTGATGTTGCAATGCGACTAAATCTGTTTTGCAACAGCAATGATACTGTCCATTCATAACGCTATTTGATCCTTGTCTATGACACTTCATGACAGCGTTATCCTTTTACTCTTTCGCATTTAATTGTACATCTCTTCGACCTTTTTAATAGTGAAACTATTTTCCTTGTCTGTGATATAACTGCTCCTTGACTTTGTGGTTTGCTGTCCCCCTTTTTGAACTGTATCTGTATGCTTTAGTTTCTTTCATGAATGGAAACATGCCTCTATAAATCACTTTCCTAGAACAGCAAATCACTATTTTTTTTATATTCCTAGCACTAATGCTTGTCATTGTGACAAACACATCACTTTACTTAGATGCATTCATGCTCAATTATTTGCCGGAAAGACTCCTCCTCACTGTCATTTATCTTCTTGACGTTCTTGGGCAGCATATTACCTTTGTTCTTTGTTTGATACATATTACTATAAGTCTATTATAACAACACTACCATAACCTCCTATTTCTTTGTTCCTTTGAAATGGATACCACACTTGTATGCATCAACAATTCATTGATGTGATCACCATATTACTACTTACGCTCTGTACCCGAAGCCTATCACTGCTGAGCTTCTGATGACTGATACTCTTACATATGCTTGTTATTGTAATAGTGATAGTATTGCTTTCCTGTAGCATCACACTACATGTTCTCCTGTACCTGTAAGGAGTCATCCTCCAGCATGACTTCTTCATTCGATGGCATGCTGAGCTCTACCCTTGTGGGAGCCCATTCTTTCCCACGTGTTGAAATATTTAAATGAAGCAATAAGCAACAAAACCCTCACCTATGTCTGCACATTTGGACAAAGCTGTTATATAAAAACATGAAGTTCCATACCCCTTTGATATCACATTTTCAGGCCTTCTTGCTTGCATATGTCTGATTTTCTAGCATTAATCCAATGCAGTACAGGGATATACTATGTTTCTGTTGATGTCCATATGTTGAGATTTATATCCGGAGCTCTAACCAATCTCTTCAACCCTCAGCAGGTCCATCTGGAAACTAGGAGCGAGGAGGAACGAGTGATCATGAAGATCAACCCGAAAACACTCCAGGCACTGATGGATATGCCTCTCTTCGCTATGCTCTCTTTATTTATTAGTAGATACATAGTATATCTTGTATTGTGTTGGATTGGCTACCCCCACGGCTTGTGTGGGTCCCTTGATATCTATTTTCTCTTCAATGGAACAGCAATTGCAATCTTGTTTTGCAACCTTGTGAAACTCGGTGTATCATAAAATATTGTAATGTGAATGAGCAATTTTTTTTCCTCTCTTGTGTATCTCTTTTGAATGCAACATGCGGAAATCTCTCTTTCTCATAACTGCAATAAATATAATGGCTTAAGCACAGCAAAGCCGGAGTGAATTAATACCTTTTCACCTTAAAATGAATATAAGTTGAATCAGCTCTACCAATTTGAGCAGTGGGGTGAAAAATTGGTAACACTAATCCCATTAATTGAGTGGATATATATATATATATATTATATATATATATAGTTACATTATTACTTTAATCAATTGTGATTGATCCGACTGAAGCTACAAATCATCAACACTCCCTCTTAGCTAGGGAGGATAAATAGATCAATCCAAGAGAGCAACATAAAGTTAATAACATAATTGTGAAAGTTTGTTCATAAATTCTTTTATCAGAGATATGGTCTAACCAGGAATATCAAATCTCATGATATTCACCATAACTCAAAGATTCATAAAAATATCATTTCATGATATTGAGAGCATTGGCCTGCAGAATGTCAACTCTCAAGATATTCACCAAGTGCTCAGAGTAATGGCCTACCAACATCAAATCTCATGATGTCCACCAAGCACTCAACAGTTCATAAAGATATCATCTCATGATATCGAGAGCATTGGCCTGCAGAATATCAAGTCTCATGATATTCACCAAGTGCTTAGAGTAATGGCCTGCAGAATATCAAGTCTCGTGATATCCACCAAGTACTCAACAAATGTTCATAGGTAATGTGCACTTACCATAAGAACTATCACACCATCTATTATGATCTGTTTCAGCCTTCACAAGGTGTCTATCACAATAGAAGATGCCATCTATCATGATCTATTTCAGCCATCACAAGATGTCTATCACAATAGAAGATCAAGTTATTGTAAGATCGTCACCTTTCAATAACTTTAACAAATACAAGTGATAATCATCTGTAAGTCATCACTCCCTTATGATTTACACAAGGCCCATATAGTTTATAAAATAACATTAGTATAATAATCAATAATCATGTCAAGTTTACCTCAGAAGTGTTCTATCTTTATGAGTGAACTCCCTCTCAATCACAAGGTATCTTGAATTTCTTTTAGAATACATATTTCTCTTAATACACGTTTGAATTACTGACTTCAGCAAGGGAAGCTTGCAGTTTAAGTCCGTCAGGACACTTTCTTGCAGTGTGACCATTTTGTCGCATCTAAAACATTGTATTGTAGAGAGGTCTCTAGGTTTCTTGAACGGTTGTTTATCATATGACTTCTTGCCCTTTTTCCTTTTCAAACTAGTGACGAGAACTTGAACATCTTCATTTGTGGGTTCCACGATTCCTCCAGATATTAGGTTACACTCTTCTTGAATGCAGTCAACTTTTAGTCAATCAAATTTGGGAAGTTTGGCACGAGCACTAAATCCTTGTCTAAAATTTTCCCATGAGATAGGGAGCCCATTTAGAGTTATCATAATTAACTCCTTATTATCATAAATGTGACCAATTGAAGAGAGTTGATTCCTTAATTCTGTTATGCTCATAAAATATGAGGTGATGGTCTCTCCTTTATTCATTTTAATATTAGAGAGTTGATTTTTAAGGGTAAGGATTTTGCTGGTGTTGTTGATCTCAAACATGTTTTCCAGGGCTTTGAACATGTCATATGCGAAGTCTAACTTTGTAATGATAGGTAGTAGATGATCTTTTACTCCGTCTACTAACAATTCCATTGCTCTGGTATTGTCCTTTTCCCATTGATTTTGTTCGTCATTTCCATTAGGTTTAAGAGGATTTTCTATAATCGTCTTTAACTCATTCTTTCTTAGTATCAACATCATAGGTAGTTTCCATGATTCAAAATTTGAAGCACCTTCAAGTTTGTCTTCGAGTCTGATTCCATTTGTCATTCTGTAGGTACAAGATTCCCAAAACAAATCTGATCTTGATCTTCCTTCAATCTTATCAGATCTTCCTTCAAGCAGTTAGGCTTTAACGAAGGAACTTGGCTCTGATACCATGTTAAAGTTTAAGATCAGATTATGTGCCTTTTAATTTTCTTTTCAAAATCCAATGTATATATATAATATGTATTTAATCACAACATATATTTATTTATTTATTACTAATATAGTAATAGATATATATAAATATATTAATAGTCAATATTTCTATGAACTAAAATGTGAATCAAATATTATGTTGATCGGATGAATGAGACTTGCATTTATTTGTTGTATATATTTATCACCATTCAATCTACGAAAGGGATATATATATATAAGCCTATGTCAATAGATAGGCATGCCTCCACGTGGAGACATGTCTCTTCAATGATAACGTTTAAACAAAACAATGCATAACCGATGATTATCAGTAGTGTTCAATTTACATTGATAAAAATGGTCGATACAAATCAATGGTGAGCATAATATTCATATCGGTGGTGAACATAATATTCATAATGTTAACCGATAATAATATTCATAATGTTAACCGATATTCATATTGGTGGTGAGTATAACCAGTAATCGGTGAATGCATAAAGTCTTATTGACCATTAGTAATATGGAAGAGATTAAATATGTTAATAATAACTATATATATATAATTTCTCATATAATATATTAACATATTAATATCATATTATTATTAAATAATGTAAATACTTAAATTCTCAAAATATTAAATATAAATACAATTATATATATATAGTTACATTATTAATTTAATCAATTGTTGGTGGTGAGTATAACCAATAATCGGTGAATGCATGAAGTCTTATTGACCATTAGTAATATGGAAGAGATTTAATATGTTAATAATAACTATATATATATATATAATTTCTCATATAATATATTAACCTATTAATATCATATTATTATTAAATAATGTAAATACTTAAATTCTCAAAATATTAAATATATATATATGTAGTTACATTATTAATTTAATCAATTGTGATTGATCCAACTGAAGCTACAAATCATCAACAATGGTACTCACCCACGGATAGAAAGTACAGAATTGCTATAGTACCTCGGAGATAGGGCATATGCAAGGAGGTGCAATGGCGTGGTCATCTTGTTCCAACGATGAAGAACGATTGCTTCCATCCTTTTGTAAAAGGTGTCTTCAGGATCATTCTCTCATTTGTATTACCATTTTTATTTTCTCCAACATTGTGTCCATGCTATCATAGACATCCCCCAAGCATGGTGCATCTGAATCAGCAAACCGAAGCATAGACATGATAGGTTCGATGAATTCCAATACATATTCCACACGAACCCACCAATCATCATCCAAGATCAATGCCTTGACCTTTTGGGCCCTCTCTAAATTTGATTGCTTCCACATACCCCATTGGTTGCTAATAACCATTTAACCCAATGCCTCTTTCACCTTCACAACTCGTCTCAAAACAATTGTGAGATGCAAACCAAGTCTCAGCAACCTAAGAACATGTTAATAGTAAGAAGTTGATAACACATTTAAAATATGTAACTAACGCAAAAAGATATTTTATTCAAAAATGTAAAACATGGCATGAACGAAACTATATAAATTTAATTTACCTACAACAATTCCAATCTTGAATTTTTATTTTAAATTGCTTGTGACATATGGTGGTTTGTCACAAACATCTGGATCTCCTCGGCCTCCTGGTATATTTCTTTCACCCACTCTATTTGAGTGTCAATTGCTTGCATCACCAAATTGAGGGAGTGTACGGTGCACGGTGTCCAAAAGATGTGTTCATATCTTGCCTCTACCAAAGCACCTACAACCCAGCAAACTTTTGCATTGTCCGTAATTACTTGGACAACATTTTCATTACCCACCATCTCTATCAAGTTAATGAGAATCCTGGAAATGAACTTTGCATCTTTCACTTTCCCTTCACAATCAACCACCTTCAAAAACATTGCCCCCTTGGGGACACTACAATAACATTGATCAATGGACGGTTTCTGCAATCTTTCCATCCATCGGAAACAATAGATACACCTGTTTCACTCCAAGAATCTCTAATTGGTTTTAGTTGGGCCTCTACATATTTCCTCTCTTTTTGCAATAAGGTGGTATGCAACTTTTCATACCCATGACTTGTGAAACCAGGAGGTGCATTATTTATTGCTGACACCATGTCCCGCCAAGATGGTGATCTCACCAAATTGAATGGAATACCAGTGGCATAGAGGCAACATGCAATTTTTTCTTCAGGAATATCTCTTGCCTCCATTTTAAATGCCCTCTCCAATAGACCTCTCTTGCGGGTGGGGATTTGTAGTTCATCTTCATCTTCCGTAGAGGGCGTAGGCAAGAAGGGATGTTTGGAGACCGCAATTGTCTAAGAGGGTAATGTCATTGTTTTTTTCTTTCCGGAACTATAACCATTTTGTTTTCCTTTTGCAATCAATTTGTCAGCATCTTCTTGTTCTTGTATAAATGCTGCTATTTGTACAGCAGGCAACCCCTTCTTATCTGGGCCCTCACACATATTAATCCCTTTACCACTAGGGCCCATAAAAAGAAGTTTCACTCAGTAATAAGAGTTATTATATTGTACATTACAAAAATTACACTTCCAAATAAATCCCCCACCTGCAGGATGTTGTGAAATTCTTGTGGTATGTCTTTATAAAGAAGATGCTTTATCAATTTTGAATTTTGGACTTCCCTCCCCACCCACTGAACTTTGACCACTAGCCATTGTTGCAATCTATAAGAAAAATGGAAAAAAAAAATACTTGAAAAACTTCTTCACAAACTTGAAACAATCCATCAAAAACTTTTTAAAATTCATCAAAAGACTAAAGAATAGGATTTAAATGCATCTTCTTTGTGGAAGCTATTTGGAACTCCTCAATCGATCTCCTTCGAATACAATCACCTCCTTTCAAAATGCCAAGATGGAGAGAAAATATTGTGAGCGAAAAATGAGAGGTAAGATTGAAATGTATGTGTTTGAAGGCCACATATTGGGTCGTTTTAGGGTTGGGAAGAAAAAAAAATTTAAAAAAAAATGTTTTTAATTAAGTTTGGGCCACCTTTTTAAGGATGGCCCGTGGTATCTGCACGGGTGCACCTGAGTCCCTGTTGGGTGCACGCCCAGCACTGTGGCTGTGCATGGGTGCGTAGGTGTGCACACCCTGGCAAACCCACAATGTTGGGCGTGCACCATGTGCGCACCCAGCAGGTACCCACAAACACACCCATGCCCGGTGTGTACCCGTACCCGGTTCGGGGCCTGTGGGTACGAACCCTGCAACTTAGATTCCTGCCTAATGATTTATTGCTGCCTTCTGCCTTTTTTTATTGATTGCTCTACTTGTATTAAAAATACATACACATTATCACGATGCCACAAATTAAGTTATTCTTTTTGTGCCCAAAGAGGGTCGGCTCCTTTAAATAATGCAAATTTATCTATTTTAAATTGGCAAGGTGGGTCGGCCATCAAAACGAAAGTGTGGATCGGCCAGCAAATAAAATGTTTTATAGGAGCATGACATGTGATAATAATTCTTACCAATGGTCTAAACTAATCAATGTCATATTTTTTACCTTTCCCAATATCCTTGATAAAATTATTATATTGTGAATGTTAGCTTTCTGTGCAGCTGATTGATTACCTATGATTCATTATTAATTCAAATATTTATTGGTTAATCTGGGTAGCTAATTTGAAATTTATAAAGCATGTGAGAATAGAAGTAATAACATACAGGTATATCACACAATCTTGACAAGAAAACATATCAGCCTTTGCTATTTACATTGCTTTGCACCTCCTATGCCATTCTTGATTGTTGTATGAGATATACGATTGATTTATCTTTATATGCATAATTTATGGATTACAATTAGCAATATTATATTACTCAATCAATGTATTAAATAACCATGAACAATTCTCTTACAGAAAACATTTTCATCACACTTTCTCAATCCATCACTGAGTTTGGGATGATCATACCTATTCTGTCTGATAACAGTTATACACTGGAGTGCCTTGCACACTATCTTGAAAGGAGGAATAAGTATTCATATCAAATGGGAATCAAAAGTCTCAGAACACAATTCTAATTTGGGGTGTCCTGAACTTTCAAGACTTGTGAAACTGACTAATACAGGGGAATAGTTTCAAATTGAAAAAGGTTAAGTTTCATTAGGGAAGTAGTATTGAAAATCTCAATCCGCACAAGGACTCAACCAGCAGGAGAGCACTTGACCTAAGAAAGAATAGCCCCTAATAGATCTTCAAGTAATCTATTACAATAACAAAAATTAATTTAAAAAAGGCCATTCTGCTTTCTATAGGGAGTTTCCTCACTCCAATCTACTCAAGTTAAGTGAACAGCAATCAAAATTAGCACCAACTCCTGTAACTATTCCACTGGTACTGCACACAATGGAATTAAATCAATATAAGTAGAATATGAAGGAAAGGGAATGTATGCCAACTATAAACATCTTCTGAGAGGAATAGAAATCCTTAGAATGAAATTGTTTTTAATGCTAGACTGTAGAGTGACCTCCGTTTTAAAAGCAGCAGATGGACAAGCTGGTAATGTTATACAGAAGAAAAAATTATAGATTAAGAATTTAAGAATAGCTACCCGTAAAATCCCCTGTTTTGACCAACATGCACACAGATACAAGATAACCTTTGCCACTCACTTCAACATTCAATAGGAAATATCAATGATGATAACTAAATAGATGGATTTGATATACTGGAGAAAGGCTTCAAGAAGAATTAAATTGTTTTATTTGTTCAACCAACCACCTTGATATACGATGTACATAGTTGATATACAATCCCAGAAATTGGTGAACAACAATGATTTTAAAGACTTCAAGCTTCTGCAGACCATAATATGAACAGAACAATCTTTTGGAAAAAATGTAATATAGATTTCTTTAAGAAATTCAACAATTAGATAAAACACTTGCCAAATGCCACCCAAAGAAGATGCTATATAAATATCTCCACACTAGCAGACAATTTTACAATTTTAACATTAAACTCAACAACATCAGCAAGAATGGTATATAAATTGCAGATGTATTTAACCACTTACCAAAATTTTCAAGAAAACTTTTCTTTAGTTTCACAACATGAGCATGGACAGATCTTTTAAGAGATGACAATATCAAACCCATCGTCAGCCCTTCTCCCCCACTCCATCCCTCTGAACACCCTGTCACTTCCTCCCTCACTTCATGGCCCCTTCATACCATCACATCCCTCACTTCCCCCTCCCTGCCCACCCTCATGCTATCTCTCCACCCCCCCTTTATCCCTC
>MU224853.1:2435102-2452038 GCA_018584345.1 Thuja plicata | reverse complement strand
TGCCCCCCCTCATGCTATCTCTCCACCCCCCTTTATCCCTCCTCCCTCCCTCTTTCCTTTCTCTCTCCATGCATGTAATGTCCCCAACTAGTTCTTTACTTAATTTACCCTAAATTTCTCAACTAGGGTTTGTCTTGCGCTTGTGAATGGCAAATTTGTAACATTCCCCACTAGGAGGCATCTAAGTTCTTGCTAAATAATGAATCTGTCCCCACCCCTCTTTGCTGACCCCTAACGGAGGATGGTGGAATTAATATGCTAAGGCACATGAAACAGTCTACAAGCGGGCTCCCTCGAGGTTCTTACCCATCTTGTGACCTACCTGTCATGTGACCGAAATTACTCCACCTCTCCCAACATAAACCCCCTACCCTACGTAGGCATTAGAGAGAGAGATTAAGAACGAAATTCATTCATACGTTAAACATTAAGTGTCAACTGATTTCCTTAACTATATAAGCTTCCTCAGATTGCTGATTATTATTATGCAAGATTACTTGGCAACTAAGTATAGATCGGCTTCCTTGATTATGATTAATGGGACCTCCCGATATATATATATATATATATATATACCTTTAGAATACCAAATATAAATAATTATTTCCTTACTGATTCTTCGAAGAGTACTAATTACCATTAATAATCTCTGATTTCTAATTCATTCCCTTGATGAATAATAACATCTGATTCTTTCCCATATTATCAGTATCGCATATATTAATGATCTTTGATTCCTTCCCTGGCGATTATTTGACTGAAATCGATCTCCTTATATATCTCACTCGCCCAACGGTCATAACTTTTGGAGTAAACTTTTCTTGAGGAGATGCATCCCATACTAAATGCTTAATCACTGTTGGCTAAAATGATTCTTCATACATCAATAATATGAATTGTCCCTTTATTGGCTGTTTCACTATCGTTCCAACAATTCTAGTTTCCCAGTGATTAATATTCTTCTAGTCAGATTTGGATATAGTGATAGTCTTAGTTAAGTCTTTATTAACATTATGTTGATTATTGAATCTTATTACCTTATAGCAAATTTATACCAGTTGACTAGACTCGACATACAAGTCGATAATTTATCATGTTTGCTGTAGCTGATATTACAATCAGTATCATTGATATTTAACTCTAGTAATGTTTGGATGAAATCAGAGATAAAGAGCGAATACGTCTGAAAGAATAAATACTTCCGAAATAACTTGTCTTCTCACACACCACTGTGGGCGATGGTATTTTACTGACTCGTGATTTGGTTCAGTGACTCCCTCATAAACAAGATATTTCAGCTGACAGAATTTATTTAATGATATCACTCGTATGTTTGATCCCTCTTGAAGATAATCGTCGTCCTCTTTATTGATCTATCCTTAATTAGTCAAATCCCTTTGCGTTAATGTTTATCAAATCCTATCATATTCAAACGGGGGGACATGACAATGCAGCCCTTTTAATCTACCTCACTTATTATCAGCATTCTTTTAGAGTTAGTAAATGTCATTATGTTCAATGGTTTTCTGGATTTGATTATGTTAAAGCTTTTTGCATCAAATCCAAAAAAACATTGAACAGCAATATGGATTGTGGGAACTTGAGATCATTAATTAGATGTCATTCTTCCCAAGTCCATGAAAATTAGTTAGAAAGCTTCTGAAATTAACTGTGTAAGTTTTTGTTTGCATGCGAAGCACATTTCGTTTAGAACATAGTCTCATACAACGGAAAAAGGTTCAATAACATGCATATTTGCAATCAGCCCAGTATATGAAAACTTAAACCAAGGGAATAAACAAAAGCTTGGAGAATGCTAAACACCAGTAAAAACAATTGTCTTTACAGGTAAATCTATATGTGATACAGACCAATTAGGCCTAAGGGGTGTTAAAAGTCATTCTTCAATCCTTTTTATTTGTGGCGTGGGTGTATATTGCAAATAGCCGGCCTATGTTAAAGTATCCTCTGACACAACAGAACATGTTGTTCTTGTCTAGGAGAGATGGTCAACGGATTCAAGGTTCTGATATTGAAGAACACTTAGTTCAGACAGCATATGTGTTGATGATACCAGCCCTATAACCAAGTATAATCTTATAAGGAAAAATAAGGCAAGTGGTTGATGGCTCCTGCCTTGCGAACCACTATTGTTTGGAAAGTATCAAGGATTTGAATCACTATCTTCTGAATTAAGCCTTTCTTCAGCATCTGTAATAATTGTATAAAGATTGCTATTTTCCCGAGGCAACCAAGAGTCTTCATCATACTTGGGCTCTTTTCTGCCGAATGCAATGATGTTTCTTTCTTTTTAACAGTTTCTGCACCAAATTACAGTTGGTACCATCCATCTATATTTATAGGCCTGGATTAACTAAACTTCTAACTACTTAGAACCATAGCTTTTGTCTACAATGTGATTATATGTCTCTATAAAACATATGTTAAGCTTCTGGGATATATCAGTTTTTTAAATGCTTATATGGTGAGATTAGTTTTAGGCCTAGTTTACTACGAATATTTCTTCTGTTGGAATCAGTAAAATGAGTTCCTACTGAATAAATCTCTAGTTTTTGGACTTCTCGTCTCCCTTATAGTGCTCCTGACCATTGCCGTGCCTAGGGTTTCTCAGTATCAGGCGAATGGCACTGCACCTGCTGTCACTTCTAGGGTTTCTCTATCCCAGGTCTCTGTGTTTCGAGGCAACCAGAGGGGCAGCAATGCCATACCCAGGGCAGGGGATCTAAAGGGTGAAGGTAGTCATGTTCTTGGTGGAGTCAGCAGGTCCTTACACTCATGTGGTTCCAATGACTGAATACAAGGGTTTCGCTCATTCCTCAAGACCCAATAAGCCTTTGGTGTCTTGTGGCGGCGATGCTCCCACTGATCACACTAGAGTATCTCAGGCCCGTCCTCCAACAGTATCTCTGCTGGTCGGCAGCAAGGATGGTAGTGCAGCATGTGGTGAGTTTAGGCGACGCTCACACTCATGTGAGGGTGACATCAGTAGTGTTGGAAACAAAGAGGGCAATTTGTATGAAAGAATGCAGCGGTGTGATTTCAAGGGTTTTGAACAGGGTAACTCTTCCTCTGCCCCTATTTGTAAGCTGGGTTTTCAAGGGTATCCCAGCGTAGAGATAGGGGATCTTTTTGAGACCAGGAATGGAGCCATAAGTTGCTCTGGGACGGATTGTCAGATTGTCAGGGAGGAGAAGGGCAGTGCGGGTTTAGAACGAGGTTTGTATGTGGAAGCGGTAATGGGAAAGAAAGAAAATGTTACAAGCACAAAATGCTTTGAACCGCTTGCAGAGAAATTATCGTTTGCCTGGATAAAGAGGTTGAGGCAGAGGTAGTAGAAAATGCAAAATATTTCATGGAGACAGGTTTGATTGGAACATTTAGGGGTTTTTGGCCCACCCTAGGAGAGCTGCATAGTTGGATTTCAGAGAAGTGCGGGGCCATTTTGGATGGAATGTTCAGATTTATCCAGGAGCCCAGGGTTTCTTTGTCATGACCTTTGACAACGAGTTGGATAGGAAGAAAATCTTTTGCGACTACCTTTGGAGCTGGGAGAATAAATTTATGCTACTGTTGAAACCATGGTATCCAGCTTTCAATCCAGTCACCGAATCTTTCAACAAGATTCTCCTATGGGTAAGACTTCCAAGCCTACCGCTTCAGTTCCGATTTGAGTCCTCTCTAGAAGTTATTGGGAACACTTTGGGAAAATTTATGAGTGTGGATGAGTGATCCCAAAAAAAAAATCACTCTACTTGTGCACGTATTCTAGTTGAGGTGGATATTACGAAAGCCGTCCCAGCAGAGATATCTTTAAAGTTGGCTAATGACGAGTGGATTCAGCTAGTGGATTATGAAGGCATCCCTTTCAGATTCAGAAGATGCTTTCAAACGAAGCATGTGGCTGTGAGCCGCCCAAAGAAGAGAGCGCTTAAACAGGCAACTTGGTGGAAGGATGAATTGTATAATTTCTACTCGGTGGAGAAAGAGGAGGATAAAGCATCAGAGGAGGCTTCAAAAGATGTTGTAATGGTCCCCAAACAGGTTTTTGCATCAGATTCTTCAGGAAAATCTGAGGTACGCATAGGCTTGGTAGAAGAGAAGTGTCGACATGAAATGAGATGTGAGGTTTCAAAGGCCACGATTGGGGATAAATCTTGTGGTAGGCCCAATGAAAGACAGTTGAAAACACTGAAGAAGGCAAATGAGGTTGAGTCTGCTGTTCTGGTGGATGGTGTAAGTTAGGGTTCAAATTTTGATGCTTGTGGAAAGGAGTGTGATATTGATGGTGGAAGCCTTGGAAATTCAAGAATTATTTCAGAGGGGCGTTCTTGGCATTACGAAAGGGAGACAAGGTCCTCCATTGAGGAGCCCCAGGTGTGGCAGAAGGAGGCCAAAAGGTTGGAAGATGAATGGCAAGTAGTTAAAGGGAAAAGAGACAAGAAGATAAAGAAGGAGGGAGGCTTCAATATGAATTTACACTCACACTTGAAGGCGGGTCAACTAGCAAAACTTAACCCCTGGACTTGTTAAGAAGTCCTTCTTTGGTTGTTATTGTTAATTGGGAGAGCTAGTTCTCCTTTGTAACTACCACTGGTTCGGGCCGGGCTAAAACCCAGTTTATTTTTTATAAAAATATAACCTTATTACCGATCAAAACAAATAAATCTGGTTTTCGTGACCCATTGCAGCCAATGATTATAAAAATCAATTAGAATTAGCTCTGCAGGGGATGTACGACTCTTGTTAGGAACCCTAAGTGTTTCTTCGCGTACAGGTAGTTTTGAATCATAATATTTGTCGAAAAGATTAAATGAATTGATTACGTTCAATGGGTTTGATTCATTCTTTTCAATTTCATGTGCTTTTGAAAGACCATTCTATTTCAGCTCGTATACATGCCATTACTATGTTAGCAGCAGGAATACATGTTAGGGGAGAACCCAATGAAAGAATTAGAGAAAGAGTTTATTTGCAACTTTTTTGTACGAAAAAAATTATGTAATGCAGGAAAATGGAACTTACAAAGATAATCAGCATTTCGGTCCTTCGAGGTGTTTTTCTCTGCGAGAGCCAAGAGCTGCGAATCCAGTTGTTCTAACTTAGCACGAGCCTTTTTATTTGGAGAAAATGTATCAGCGGTGTCTTTGTCATCACCAACTGTATTCAGTTCACACCTAGCTTTTATCCTTCCCTTTTTCCTTCCGCAAATTGCAGTGCTATTGTAATTGAACATTGCGGAGGTTGAGGTTGTTCTGTATGTTAATTTGAAAGTAGATATGAAGGAGGTGGTCGTGGATTTTATATTTGTGGCCAGAATGCAATGTTGAGGAAATGGGTATGTGGACTGAAGAATACAGAAGTTTGTTGTCATGGTAGATGGGGATTTACAGAGAATGAATTTGCAGTTCTGGATATTGCTAAGAGGCTAAAGAAGTTTAACTACTTTTTGTTCTCTTGGGCCGAATTATCATTGTGTTTGGTTGTCATTTATCATTTATCATTTATATAGATCCGTTGCTATCTCGCCAACTAAACCTCATGATATATAAGGAGAATTTAAAATAGTGAAAATTAAAGTATCTCTTCAGTAGTCTATGTTTTTTTTTGAGTTTGACATTTCCGGATTGGAGAGCGTGGGGTTAGTAGGCCTTCCCTTCTTCTAATGTGACTACTAAAATGACACTTGTATAGACTCTATTTCCAATATAAAATTTCATCTTAAATGGGTGGATGTGGCCTCTAGTTCAACTTCTATTTTATTTAGTGGAAAAAATTGGTTCTCATAGATTTTAGACTAATTGAAAGGACTATTTTGAAAATGAAAAAATGTATTATTAGGTTTGTTTGTTTATACCAATAAGTTATCAAGGGTAGTATGTTGTGATGAACTATACCTAATTGAATGTTTGAAGATGTTAAGTTGATGATCACCAAGCTGCAGAAATTTAATGCAAAATATTAAATCAGTTAATGTATTGTATTGTCATTGATGTCAACTTGATATAATCGGATTCGTTATATACATAATGTCAAAGACTTCATAGAACCAGAGAGATAAAGGTTATGCTATCAGTAATGCATAAAAGTTCAGTATGCACTAAGTGACAACAATCACCGACGTTCAGTGCACCCCGACGGATAGAGAAACCCGAGAGGAAAGTCACAGTGATACCTGAGCAAGAAACCCGAGCAAACATTACCGATGAGCAGAATCACAGTGTTACCCGACGGACAGACACCCCGACGGACAGAGATGCCCGAGGACAACAGAAGTCAAGACCGAAGCTAACAAAGAGTTAAACACCGAAAAGAACTGAAGTTCAGAAACGACAAAAGACTTAGCTGACAAGAGCTAAATATAGAGTTAACTGGTTGATAAGATTGTTTTCATCGACAAGTTAAAAGCCAGAGATAAGCGAGAGTTTTAAAGTTGTTTTATTTCATTTGTCTAAGAGAAATCTACGGGATAAAACTGAAGTAAAGCTTTAAAGCAAGAAAGGCGAGAATTGCGGATCGCGCCAAGAACAAGAAAGTCAAGGACTTAGAAATGGTGAAATCATGTCTATAAAGAGACAAGCTAATTCATTGTGAATTAGGGGTGAATGGAGAAGAGGATGCTAAAGAGAATATTTGTAAAGAACGACTTCATACAGTCCTGATCAATCAAGCTAAAGAACAGAGCTAAAGATTTCTGCGGACACCGAGCAACTGAGAAGCACAGCATCACCGAGTAGAAAGAAGTGGAGCAAAGGTATTGAATAGAGACATTGATAAGGAAGGTATTATGAACTTACAATAGATCTGAGCATCTGCAAAGTATAGTTGTTTGTATGAACAGATCATATATTGTTTCAGTTTAACCATTGATTCAGAAAGTCTCTTAACCGAGCAGGATCTAACAATCCTTTATATATTGAGATACATCCCAAGGAGTATCAAAATAATTCATGAAGATAGCATAGTGAAATGTCAGATATCAAGTGATTAACTGTTAGTGATAAATCCTCTAAAAAGGTCGCACTTAACAGTGTGTTTGTAACCTTTAACAGGGTTGGCTCTTCACCGAGCTCAGTTCAGAAGAGTGAAAATTTTGGGTTACCAGTCCCAAGTGGATTTTCCCCTAACAGGGTTTCTACGTTAAAAAACCATGTGTCAAATGTGTTTACGAGTCATTGCTTTCATGTTTTGCTTTACACATTACTAAAACAGGATTGATTGGTATACACTAAGTTATTTAATGTGTTTTGATAAATGATAGACTGCTAATCGGTAAAGATAAAGAATAAGATTTAATAGTGAACTCCGAGCAATAGTTATTTGAGAAGATAATCTAAAGGCATAAATCTTGTAGGACTGAAGATAACTAGAGGCTTATAATTGTGGTAGGGTTAATTTATTGGAATATTTTTGAGGCCACTGATTCACCCCACCCCCCCCCCCCTCNATTCCCCCCCCCCCCCCCCCCCTCCTCTCAGTTATTCTAACGTGTTGGTTGTAGTACTTTGGCTATAAGTATATTTTCTTTTTAGGTTTTCTTTTTATGAAGATCTTTGTAAAATAATTGCTAAAGGTCTTTGGTTGCATGGTTTTAAAAATCACCTTTCATTTTACAAGTGAAAATCCTATTAGTAGATTTGTTTCCATGTAAGGTTAATTTTTCTTAATTTATCATAAGAGTATTAGTATGACAAAGTGATAGAAGGCTTTCGTTAATTCTTTTGGTCAAATTTTTAGAATGGGCAAGGTTACAAAAGACTAGATTAGGTTGGTTTTTTCACATTATTGTGTAAACATGTGAATCCATAAATCTCTACCTACATCCATAATATTAGACTCAAGTTTAGGAAATGGGCTCAACAAATTTTCTATGAAACCTTGAGCCACTTGAATCAAAATTTCTCAAAGTTTTGGCATCTTATTAATAAATATTCTAAGCTACTTAAAAAAATGTTGAGAACCTGGATGTGGATACTACAAATCCTAGTTCTCCATTTAAAGAAAATCTTCAACCTTTTCCCTTTGAAAAAAGGAATTCTCAATATTTTAAAATCACCAAACTGTAAGAATGATAAAGAATCTTAAAGTAGAAAGTAATTTTTACTCACTCAATGGAGGATGGTACTCTGAGTTCACAATCTGGAGTAGGTGATTTAGGGAGATCTCAAGATCCAAAGGTTGGTAACTTTCATTTAATGCTAAAATATTCACAACTTTTAAAGGAGAAAAATATAATGTAAAAATCTTACCACTAGATACGAGATTAGTTACACAAGCTTTAGAAGTGTTGGAAGGAGGTTTCACCTTAAACTCAACAAATGATTCTAACAAGGAAAACCCTTAAAAGAATTTTTTATAAAATCAATTGTTACCAAGTTACATGAATTCACCTCCAACATACATTTAGTTAAAATGAATCATTAAATTTGGAAAGGATGAGGTTGTCTATCAAATTAGTGATCTTAACAAGACTATTTCTAGTCGAAAAAATTAAGAGGATATACAACTCCAACATATGATGACATTATTTTTCCATTAGTATACAAAGAACACTTTTGGTAAACATACACCAAAAGACAGGACAAAGAGCAAACCAAAAATGCAGATATTAGAGATCACTGAAAATTGCTAAGTACAAAGAAAATCGATGACACAATTTTGTGTGTAAACCAAAAATGTAAAATGGAAAGGATGAAGAGGGACCCGACATGCAGGTCATAGTGCAAACCAAGAGAACAGTCAAAGAGGAACCTGAGAGACAGTTCAAGAAGGAACACCGAGAAGTAATCTAATTGACTGCAAAGCATAACCGACCGAAAAAAATTGAAAGTCAGTTACAGCCCGCAAAAAGTGGATCTGACTTCCACGTTAGATAAAACAATCATGTTCTATTTATAGAGTCTTGGTCTATTTTTAAAATAATTTCTTTAGGGACAAGAAACATGATTGTAAGTTCTTTAATCAGTCTAACTGATTTAAAACACATAGACAAGGAGATCAAGGTCAAGTTGTAAACCTATGATCTTAGAGTTAATATTATTTTACGTGAAACTTGATTAGGGCAATCTATCTTATAAATAGATATTGTAATCATTCATTATTAAGGATGTGAGAATGGATGAGAGCATGAATGAAGCATACAAGCACATCTATGGATCAGATTGAAAGTTTCAAGAATCATAACAGCAAAAGGTGAATTTGGTTATCAAGAACCAAGAACAGAGACTATCGAGCATCAGATGTATTATTCAATCACATTAGGTGATATAATTATTCATGTAATCTTAAATGGATCTGTAATCGGCAATAGGAGATTGCATACACCAGGTCAAATTATAATTTTCTTACATTCTAACAAGTGAAGCAAAGTGTAAAAATACTTTCAAGGAAGGTGGATTTAACAGTCCAACTATAAATCTCTTAACCGAGTGCACACTCAATAGTGTTGCAAAAGCTCTTAACAGAGTAGACTTTAACAAGTCTCCACCGATACTTCTAATAGGGTAGATCATCAGAAGTGATCAAATTGTAATCCTTAGCCAGCCCCTTCCAATCTGCAGATAGTGAAGAATTTGTGGGTGTCATCCCCACCGCAGTTTTTAGTTCCTAACAGGAGTTTTCTACGATATCATATCTTGTGTTATGTGTCAACTACTTTCATGAATGTTTCTATGAATGTTCACATGTATGGTTAAGTTTATGAATTGATATATATTACATCAAGATAGTATAGAATAGATGGTTGGATAAACAATTGATTACCTAAAGGATAAAGGTTAAAAGTGTTAGTAATAACTGAGAGGGGGGTGAATCAGTGGCCTCAAAAATTAATCCTTAAATCAACCCTCAAAACTTATAACCACAAATTGTGTCTCAAGTTATCTTATGTCCTACAAGATGAATGCCTTGAAATACTTATATCAATTTACTACTTGTCGGATTGCTTTGTTAAACCTTCTTTTGTATGTTTATCGATAAGCAGTCATCTATTTACTAAAACATAGTAAATATGCAGAGTATACCGATCAATCCAAAATTTCATATGTGAAATGTAAAATAGTAAAGTAATAAAATATAAACGCATAACACATGGATTTTTAACGTGGAAACCCTATTAGGGGAAAAACCACTGGGACCGGTACCCCAAATTTTCACTCTTCTGAAGTGAGCCCTATTAAGATCCAACCCTGTTAAAGGTTACAAACACACTGTTCGGTGTGACCTTGTTAGAGGATTTAAAAGAAAGTTAGTCACCTAGTATCTGGCATCTAATGCTACCATCCTTGATCAAGCACTCACTTGGCCTGTCAATAGGTATCGTGCATATCCAATGCTAATTTTATGATCAAACTTTTTGATACTCCTTGGGATGTATCTCAATTGTAAAATATTTTTAAGTCCTGCTCGGTTAAGAGACTTGATGCTTCAATGGTTAAACTGAAACACTAATGATATGTTCATACATACAACTCAATTGTATATTTTCAGATCTATTGTAAGTCCATTACCTCTCTGATCAATATAATCAGTTCTATACCTTTGCTCCACACTATTCTGCTCTGTGATGTTGTCTCACTGTTCGTCGATGTCTACAGAATCTAGCTCTTTCTTCATATTTCTTATTAGGACTGAATGAAGACTTTCTTCTTCTTGAGATTTTCTTTAGCATATTTCCTCTTCTCTTGTTCACCTCTCACATTCCCCCCATTCGTAATGAATTGGGTTTGTCTCTATATAGACATGATTTCCCCTTTTCTTGGCTTTCTTGATTCTTGGTGTGATCCACAATTCTCGCCAATAAATTTAAAGCAAACTCTAGTTTTATCTCAAAGAGATCTTCTTGCCAACTGGAAAAATCATCTTTAAATCAATTACTTATCTCCGGCTTTATCTGGATGATTAAAACAATGATAAGTGTCTGTTAATTTTATCATTAGCTTCTTGACAGCTAAGCATTTTGTCATTTTCTGAACTCTCTGTTCTGTCGGTCAACACTTCAGTTAGTCATCGGTGATAATTGACTGTTCTGTCGGTGTGACTTTAGTTGTCATTGGGATCTCTGTCCTTGTTTTCTTCATCGGGCAACACTAAAATTCTTTCCGTCAGGTTACTCTGTGCTTTTCTTGTCAGGCAACACTTGTGACTTTTCTCATCGATAATGTTGTGCATTTCCTCATTGGGTAACACTGTGACTTTACTCTTTTACTCTGTCTGTCGGTGTATACTCTGTCAATGTATACAGTCACTTAGTGAATACTTGACTTGTATGCATTACTGATAACATATCCTTTGATTCATTGATTCTTTGAAGTCTTTGGCAGTATTTCCATGACCATATAGATTATATCAAGTTGACATCAATGACAATACAATACATTAACTAATTTAATGTCTTGCATGATCATCAACTTAACATCTTCAAACATTCAATCAGTTACATGTCATTAATCTCTCCCTTTGGCATTGATGGTAACATACTACATTATCATACTATACTATTACTAATACAATATGAAATATACAATTTCATCAAGCTTTTCTAATGTAACTATTACAAATGTCTGGCTTTCGGTAAGCTCAGTTAACTTTGATTTGATTCTTGTAGCTTACTGTCTATCTTCAATACCTTTACTGGATAGATGTAGAATCTTTCTTTCTCTGATGTGATGTGTTCTCCTTCTATGTCAAACTCTCTCTCTTTGACTGTTCTCCTTTCTTGTGATGTCTCTTGTCAACAATTATTTTCCTTTGTGTGTACTCTCCCTTTCTTTGTTACATCTCTCCCTTTGGATACTTCGATGGATATGATCTCTCCCTCAGTTGATAGTGGATATAATCTCTGTTTGATAATGAGATATCTCTCTCCCTTTGACAACAATGCTAAAAAAACATCTTTTCAAACAAATATTTGACAGTGATGTCAAACAGATCCTTTATATCCATAATATATTCCTTTAATTTCCCAATCCATCGGTTACAACTCGGGTGCTCAGAGTAGATAAATACCTTGTTGTGTATAGATGTATCTTTGAATTCCATCTCTCTGATTGCATCAACATGAATGATATTTTGATAATATGCAGGTTGATGCAGCCTTCTAGTCAGCTTACTAACCAGTAGACAAGGGTTTGACCCCTAGTCTCTTTTTCAAGTATTCAAATGCATCCTTAGGTAGTTGCTTGGTGAAGATATCGGCCAATTGTTCCTTTCATTGCACATATTCAAGTATCACCTCCTTTGCCTAAACTTGTTCTCTCAAATAATGATACTTGATGGCAATATGCTTGGTTTTAGCATGCATGACTGGATTCTTGGAAATGTTTATTGCACTGGTGTTGTCACAATAGATAATTACTGGTTCTAGAATTTGCATATGCATACCTTCCAGTAACTGTTTGATCCATGCAATATTTAAGCAATTTGTAGCAGCAACAACATACTCTACTTCTGCAGTAGACTAAGAGATGCATCCTTGCTTCTTGCTAATCCATGTGACAAGTCTGTCACCCATGAAGAATGCTCCTCCAGTTGTGCTCTTCCGGCCATCAATATTTCTAGCCCAATTAGCGTCGGTAAAAACCTTAAGTTTAAATTTTCCTTCTCTTCTATACCATAAGCCATATTCCTTGGTATTCTTCAGATATCTTAGGATTCTTTTCACAACAATCATATGTGATTCCCTAGGATTAGCATAAAATCTAGCAACTATTCCTACTACATGTGCAATATCTAGTCTAGTATGTACAACATACATGAGTTTTCCAATCATTGATCTGTACAAAGTCTGATTTACCTCTGATGACTTTTCTTCCTTTGTCAACTTACATCCAGTTGCCATCGGTGTTCCAACTGGTTTGAATTCTTCCATCTTAAATACTTTCAGTACTTCTTTGATGTACTTGGATTGTGTAATGAAAATACCTTCATCTTATTGCATGATCTGCAAACCAAGAAAGAACTTGATCTCTCCAAACATAGACATCTCAAACTCTTTGTTCATTTCATTTGCAAATGATTTGCATAGCATATCATTGCCTCCAAATATGATGTCATCAACAAATATCTCAGCAATCAAAATGTTAGTATTAGTATCTTCCTTCAAATAAAGATTACTGTTTGCACTAGTCCTTACAAATCCAATACTTATAAGATAGGAATGAAGTCTTTCATACCAGGCTTGGGGTGCTTGTTTCGATCCATACAAGGCTTTGTGTAGTCTACATACCATGTTCCTCTTGTCTAGATATACAAACCCTTATGGTTGCTCAATGTATACCTCTTCCTCAAGTATTACTTTTAGGAATGCAAACTTGACATCCATTTGGTATACCTTAAAGCCTTTATATGCAGCATAAGCAAGTAATATTCTCACTCCTTCTAGCCTAGCAATGGGTGCAAAGGTCTCTATATATTCAATTACTTCTTCTTGTGCATACCCCTTGCATACTAGTCTTGCTTTATTTCTTGTGACTTCTCCATTCTCATTCAGCTTATTCCTGAATGTCCATTTTGTTCCGATGACATTCTTTTCATCTGGTCTCGGTACAAGTGTCCATGTATTTTTTTTTTTCTATCTGTTCAATCTCTTCATCCATAGCACTTATCCATTCATCATTATCTAGTGTAGTATTGAGAGATTTGGGCTCATAATCACAAATAATAAATCTTCTATTTAGAGACTTACTTTTGTTCTCATACCAGCCTTTTTATCTCCTATGATCTAGTTCTGTGGATGGTTCCTTTTGACATATCTTGCAAGTATAGGTTTAGTTCTTTGTTTATCATCTTGTTCATCATTTTTTTCCTTCATTATGTTCTCCATCACTTTGTGCATCATCTTGAGCAATATTCTAATTGTCGGTATTTGCAACCTAATGCTCGGGTACAATGATCTATTGCTCGGGAGCTCTACATAGTTGGTCAGGTAGAGTGTCATGTTCCTCATTGTAAGCAAACCTATTGTAGTCCTCTGGTTCTTTAGTGCTTTCCTTTTCATTCTTCTCTGTAAATTCATCTATATTTACATTTGCACTTTCAACAATTTTGTTAGAGGCTTTATTTAGACATTTATAAGCCTTTCTCTTGGTAGAGTACCCTAGAAATATTCCTTGATCACTCTTGGAGTCAAGTTTTCCATTTCTATCATCTTTTAAGATATAACATTGACTGCCAAATTTTCTGAAATAACTTACATTGGGTGTATATCCATACCAAAGCTCATAAGGTGTCTTTTGGTGTCTTTCTTCAATTGTACTTTGTTCAATGTGTAAACAGTAGTACTGACAACTTCTGTCTAGAATATTTGGGTGATGCCTTTCTCTATCATCAGTGTCCTTGCACAATCAACTATGGATATGTTCCTTCTTTCAACAATTCCATTTTGTTGTGGTGTTCTTGGTGCAGAGACCTGTCTTCTGATTCCATGCTCATTACAAAAGTTAGTGAATTCATCTGAAATAAATTCCCCTCCTCTATCTGACCTTAAGCATTTTAACTCCTTACCACTTTGTTTCTCAACCATTTCCTTGTACCATTTAAACATCTTAAATGCTCCTGATTTATCTTTTAGAAACATGACTTTCATCATTCTAAAGTATTCATCAACAAAGAGAATAAAATATCTATCTCCATAATAACTCTTTGTCCTCATAGGTCCACATAGGTCAGTATGGACTAATTCTAGAATGGCATCGGATGTATGGGTTTTTCTTTTGAAACTAGACTTTGTCATCTTACCTTTTTGACAATTCTCACACATGATGTTGTCGGGCTTGGTCATCGTCGGTAAGCCTCTGACATTTCTCTTTTTTCTAATCTTTATCATGTTGTCAAAGTTCACATGACACAATCTTTTGTGCCACAACCATATTTCTTTGTTTGTAGTAATCAAACAAGTGGTGTCAGTATCATTCAAATAGAATAAGTTACCTTTTGTCTGCTCACCGGTACCAATCAGATTTCTTGATTTATTGAATATTTTTGCCTTCTTATTTTCAAATCTACTATGTGACCTGAATTATTCAACTGAGAAACACTCAATAGATTATAATTCAATCCATTTACCCAATAATCATTTTCACATTTTATCTGGTTATTCAACATTATGGTTCCTCTACCTTCAACTGGACAAGGTGTGTCATTTCCCATTCTTACTGAACCACCTTTATAGTATTCGAAAGTCTCAAACTTTTGCTTGTCATCGGTCATATGGTGAGTGCAGCCACTATCTATGATCCAGACATAATTTTTGCTAACTTTAGATATGAGTGCAGTTTCTACATACCTTTCTTCATCATCATCTGAATCATCTTTTACTTCCACAAACACCATCTCGATGTCTTCCTCAAATTCAGTGTCAGTATCATCATCTTTGCATTTTGCTAGGTAACTGGCCTTCTTTCCTTTGTCCTTGTAGTCTCGGGTATCCCTTATCTCTGATTTTTGGTAGCTTCTGTAATCACCTCTGTCAGACTTCTTTTTAAATGATATGTCATTAATTCTGTCATATTTTCTTCTGTTAGGATATCTTGCAGCAAAGTGTCCAATCTCTTTACAATTAAAACAAACAAGTGGTAATTTACCTTTGTCTCTCTACATTCTTCTAGCCATAAGTGCTTCAATTTCATCAAGATCTTATTCTTCACTTTCACTATCAATATCTTTTCTCATAGTGTTTTTGTGACTTGATTTGCTTATTCTCAAAGAAGATTTGAATGCAAACTCTATGTTTGGTAAGACACTATTATCAAAGTTATTCATCTGGAATGAAATTAGTCTTCCAATCAAATTATCTATAGTAACATTTCTATTTGCTACTACTCTCATTTCTTGAATGACATATACTCTAATAGCATAAGTAGGCAGTAAGGTTCTTAGAATTTTACTTACCAATGTATTTTCTTCTAGTACACCTCCAACTCCTCGGATAACATTGACTACCTCTTTGATTCTTGTGATGTATTGTGTGATGTTTTCACCTTCTTTCATTTTGAGATCATCAAACTTTCCTCTATGGCTTTCTACCTTGGCTCTCAAAACATTCTTTTCACCACCATGTACAAGCATCAATTTGTCCCACATCTGCTTTGCAATCTTGCAGGTTTTGAAATCTTCAAATTCAGCATCAGAGAGTGAGGAAACAAACTTTGTCATCATGCAATTGTGCTCATGCTTCTCTCTCATTTGTTCAACTATTGGTGCTCTTGTGGGCAACACATATTCAATATCTAAGTATTGAGTAACATCATTTCCAATACCTGATAAGTGGAGTCTTATTATTCTCTACCATGAAGCAAAATTATCTTTGCTCAACTTGGGCACATCTCGTCTGTTCATCTTGTGATCTTTAGATTAGGTCTTGAAACCTTCCTTCTAAGCACACAAGATTTGATACAAATTGTTAGTAATAACTGAGGGGGGGTGAATCAGTGGCCTCAAAAATTAATCCTTAAATCAACCCTCAAAACTTATAACCACAAATTATGTCTCAAGTTATCTTTTGTCCTACAAGATGAATGCGTTAAAATACTTATATCAATTTACTACTTGTCAGATTGCTTTGTTAAACCTTCTTCTGTATGTATACCTATAAGAATTCATCTAATTACCGAAATACAGTCAATATACAAAGTATACCGATCAATCCAGAATTGCATATGTGAAATGTAAAATAGTAAAGTAATAAAACATAAACACATGACACATGGATTTTTAATGTGGAAACCCTATTAGGGGAAAAACCACTGGGACCGGTACCCCAAATTTTCACTCTTCTGAAGTGAGCCCTATTAAGAGCCAACCCTGTTAAAGGTTACAAACACACTATTAGGTGTGACCTTGTTAGAGGATTTAAAAGATAGTTTGTCACCTAGTATTTGGCATCTAATGCTACCATCCTTGATCAAACACTCACTTGGCC
>MU224853.1:2410921-2428341 GCA_018584345.1 Thuja plicata | reverse complement strand
TAAAGTTTCATGGCTAGATCAGGTCTAGTTTTGAAGATATTGAAAATTTTCGGTATTGAAAACAGGGTACAGAAACTTCGAGCTCAGTTTTGAAGGCTTTAGAGGCCCCGGATGAGGTCGAAACTTGGCCTGAATGAAGCTTGCTTGATTTAAGTTTTGTAGAGCGCTTTGTGGCATTTTTGAAATGGGGTTATAATAGTCAATCGGGTCAACGGGTGATGACTTATGGTCTCCGGAAGTTGGGCCACCTGAAATAGCAGAAAATAATTTTCCTTCAAAATTTTTGTTCGGGTTTCAAAAGTTATTTTGAGCCGACTTTGATGTACTAAATTGAAAATTAAAATAATTCTAAGTTTGGTCGGCCCTAAGGGTTAAAATTTCTGGAACCTTCTCGGGTGGTGGAAATTGCCTATATAAAGAAGGCCAGTAGTGTTGTCTTAGGCAGTTCGGGACAGTTCTGGGTAGATCTGGGTAATAATTCGAGGCTTTGTCCTACAGAATATTGTAAGGGGAATGCCCATGTGGCTTTGCATACTGTAACTCTGAAATTTTGTAATTCCATATTTGTGGAGATAATAAGAAGCCCATTTTCTGTTCTTGCAAATTGTTGTTGCTTCTCTATTTCTGTTATGTGTTTGTGGCATTAAGGGGAGCACCCTTCATCAAAATTGAAAGTTAGTTGCAGCCCACAAAAAGTGGATCTGACTTCCACGTCAGATAAAATAGTCATGTTCTATTTATAGAGTCTTGATTTGTTTTTAAAACCATTTATTTAGAGACAAGAAACATGAATGTAAGTGCTTTAATCAGTCTAACTGATTTAAAATACATAGACTAGGAGATCAAGGTCAAGTTGTAAACCTGTGATCTTAGAGTTAATATTATTTTACGTGAAACTTGATTAGGGAAATCTATCTTATAAATAGATGTTTTAATCATTCATTATTAAGGATGTGAGAATGGACAAGAGGATGAATGAAGAATACGAGCACATCTATGGATCGGATTGAAAGTTTCAAGAACCAGAACAACAAAAGGTGAATTTGGTTATCAAGAGCCAAGAACATAAACTACTGAGCATTAGAGGTATTATTCAATCACATTAGGTGATATACTTATTCATGTAATCTTAAATAGATTTATAATCAGCAAAAGGAGATTGCATACACCATGTCAAATTGTAATTTGCTTACATTCTAACAAGTGAAGCAAAGTGTAAAAATCCTTTCAAGGAAGGTGGATTTAACAGTCCAACTATAAATCTCTTAACCGAGTGCACACTCAACAATGTTGCAAAATCTCTTAACAGAGTAGACTTTAACAGGTCTCCATCGATACTCCTAACAGGGTAGATCATCAGAAGTGATCAAATTGTAAGCCTTAACCGACCCCTTCCAATCTGCAGATAGTGAAGAATTTTTGGGTGCCATCCCCACCGCGGTTTTAACTTCCTAACAAGAGTTTTCTATGATATCATAACTTGTGTTATGTGTCAATTACTTTCATGAATGTTTCTATGAATGTTCACATGTATGCTTAAGTTTATGAATTGATATATCTTACATCAAGATAGTATAGAACAAATGGTTGGATAAACAATTGATTACCTAAAGGATAAAGGTTAAAAGATACAAAAGTTTTAGAGGTACTGATTCACTCCTCCCCTCTCAGTACACACTTCCCATTAATTCCAACAACATATTGTTCAACTATGATATTTTTTTAAGGGAAAATACTAGTTCAAAGGAGAAAAAAAAGTTGTTTCAAGAAAATACTCTACTTTGCAATGACTCCAAATAGTAAAGGAAAGGATTGCTCAAAAAAGGAAGTAAAAAAATTAATTGATGTTTGAATTAAAAATAAGGGAGGCCACTCACACATCATCAAACAAGATCTAGAGAATTCACAAGGGAAGTGGTCAATGGAAGGCAAAAAAACCTAGAGTTTTCAATCTCTATGAAACAACACAAATGAAGACTTTTTTACAGAATATGAGAGAACTTGATAGTTATAAAAAATAACTATTAATAAAAAATTATACTGTTCATAATTTAAGTATTATTTGTACATCCAAGAAGTCAACATTTCAAAAACAACTTTCAAGTGGGTTGTAAATCGAATTTGACCAATTGCTAAGTTTTGTATTAGTAAAGTTTTGGGAGCTTGAAAGGATCTTGATATGAGTTGAAACCTATTGGAATTTCATGTAACCCTTGTGGTCTATCATTTATATCCAATATAAGAGATCATATATGGACTATTTCACTCTTTATTGGCCAAGTACCTTTGTGAAAAGCCAAAAAATTAGTTGTGTGATCCCTGTCAAGGATCAGGTATCAGACTTCTCCTTGTCATTTTTTAGCTTGAAACCTTTGCTTCCCTGATGCATATGCACTTCACTTTCATTATTTTCCTTTTTCTCTTTTTCTAAGTCTTTTGAACTTACAAGATCGGGGTTTCTTTATAACATTTTCCTTGTCCTTAAGGAAAAATTTAGTTAGAAACCCTAAAGCTTGAAGCTCAATTGCATTTTCCCTCTTTTAGCCCAGTCTTTGAACATTGAATTTCTAAATTTTTCCTTTTGAAAAAATTTAAAGCTTGGCCCTAATCCTCAATGTTTGATGTCTCATGTTCTTTCTTCATATGGATTGCCCCTCCTTATTAGATATAGAGGGTTTGAGTTTTACCTTAATCCTTTCTATTTTGGAAGAGTTAAGGAAAATCTCTAAAACCCAACCCTTAATTTATTTTTCTATCTGCACTTCTCTTTAACCTTTCGGAGGCTAGGGTTTGTACTTTCCCTTTAATCTTTTCCACTTTGAAAGAGTTGAAGAAAAAACTTGATTCCCAATCAATGATCTTTCTCTAATCTTTTCCTCCCTTCCACGTTTTGGTATTTAGACCTCAAGGTTTCCTCTTTCACCCTACCATTTGGAACAATGAAAATTGCAAGCCCAATTCTTGACCCCCAACAAATGATTGATTTGTCATGTTCTATGTTGACCCTTCCAAGTGCCAAGTCTCAAGTTGTGGAAGCTACAAGAGATTCTTTTAATGCATTTGTAGGAGGTTCCAAGTGTGAGGTCAATGTCATACTCATTTATTATTTTCTAATGACCCTTTGTCAAAAAAAATTGCCCTTGTCAATGACTCTTAAAAGGGCCCCACCAAACGGGGAGACAACACTAACAAAATCACTTACCCCAAGACCAAAGAAGGACAAACGAGGGAGCACAAACCAACAAACCAAAAATAGAAAGGAAAGAAGGAGGAAAACAAAAACAAAAACAAAAACAACAACTAAATACTAATGTACATGATGGACCAACTCCTCTTTAGGACCCAAAATAGTGTTTCAAGAATTGCCTGTTGATGGGAAAGAAGACTAATTTTTTGTCTAAAGTATTGACCCTAAAGGTGTTCTCTCCTAGAATCTCCACAATTTGGTACATGCTAATCCAAAATATTTCAAATGTTGTGTGACTTCTTGGATTTTCTTTTTCTTTGTCCCATGTAAGAACAAGATCAAAACTTCTGAAGACTTTTATTGTAGCTCTTATCAAGCCAATTCTTGACAACAACTTGATGTTTTGATAAATGTCTTAGATTAGTTTTTATTTTCTCTACTAACTCCAGGAGGTTACTGAGTCTATTTTGGATCCTATCTTCACCCTAAATATATCCTAACATGAATTTAAGGACTAAAATTTTAAGGCTCATTGGGAAAACAGGGCCCAACCCATAAATGAGTTGGTAATGTGAGGTTCCTTGTGCATTATTGGCCCTAACCCAATCGTTCCATAAGGCGTATATTAGTTGAACATGCCAATATTTTAAGTTATGATAAATTAATACTTATTTTAGTAATTTAATAGCTGGATTGGGCCAACTCCCTTTCTATTATATCAAAAAAGAGTTACATAGTTTATACAATAACTCATCGACTATATTCTTCAACCCCTATAAACTATACAAAATTGTTGTAGCCATCACTTAGACAGTTAACTAACACCCACCCATACACTAATAAATAGTAAATAACTACAAAATTTAACACCAAATAGACACACATACATTTCATCTGACTGATATACAGACACACCAAACTCAGCTAGATTTCCCACATTTCTTTTCCCTTGGGCCATGGAGCTCTATGAATAGGGGGCTCCCGAGGTCAATTGGTTGTTGCTACTTCTCTACATCCTTCTTCATCTTCTTGGCGTATGTCACCCGAGCCTTCACTGGACAATATCCTTTTCATTTTTTGTGAGTTGGTCCATTAGAAATATCCTCCATGTCCCTAGCATCATCCATTATCTAATCTTCAACACTGTCATGAAATACAAGTGCATCAAGACCCTCGTCCTCCTCCTCACTTTCACTTGGGACCTAGAATACTTATCTTTCCTTGTAGACCTACATCCATTCCTTAGTCAGAGGGGGGAGAATCACAACTACCCTCTGCAAAAACTCCAAGTTCCTATCAATGTCACCCAGCCTCGCCTTTAATTATGCCAACTCTACTAAAACAATTAGGGGAACTTCCTTATTTCCGCTTTGTACCCACGACCAATTTCTAGGTAGTAGTGTTATGACACCAATATCATATTCTGGCAATCAATATTGTCTAGTATGACATCAATCTCCCTGAGATACTTGTGCTAGAAGAGTCTTTGGCACAAGTTCTTCACTTTGGTCTTCGACACACCTCTAGTTAGCACAAAGGCCAGGAACATGGCAGTGATATTCATGTTTACTCGGTATCTTTAGTAAGACCATACACACTCACACCCTAACACTTCCTTAACTACATGAAGTACTACTGGATGCTTCATAGAAAGCATCTGTAGGAGGCACTTATCTATTGCATCTTTGAAAAATGACACCATATTCCTAGTTGATTCAAGACAGATGGGGGTATCCATAGCTCTAGGTGTTATCTGCTCCAACTTCCATGTAGTGACTCATCTTTGTCCCAACCTAAGATTATATAACCTAATAATCTATCCTCAATTTGTAATCTATCCTCAATCATCAAATCTACCTCACAATCTCGCCACACAAGATTGCCTTAATAAAACCATCACTTTGTGTTTACCTTCTAATACCAACCATTATATAAATTTTCATGACATGTGTGTTTTCTTTGCCACCACCTACTGCCCAAATCTATCCCTGTATCATATGACACATATTCAACATTAATGACATGGCATAAATATCTGTGTATCTATCCTCATTCCTCATTGTACTAATACCTTGCGTCGTCATTCTTTAGACCTGACCAAAAGCCACGTACTTTTTTTCAGTGCCACCTGTGATCTTTGATCATGATTTCATAGGGGAATTTGTCCATGTGATGGGAGTCCCAAGGTATACTTATTCTAACATGCTCTGATATTACATCATTTTCCTTACACTGGCCAACTTCATCATCCTTCTGCAATTATATCAGATCAATCTTCCTTGTGTCTCATTATTCTACTATGGTCGAGGCTCTTCTTGGGGTGCCATTAGATTTTGTCAATTGACTTCCTTTGTGATAGCCCTCTTTGTCAGTTCATCCATAGTTGAGTTTCCCTTATGATAAATCTGGCTAATCCTAAAATCCTGTAGCTCATCTATTCTATTCCTTATTTTCTTTACCCATCCGTGCAATCTTCAATCTGACGTATATTTTTGTCTGATGGCATTTACTATGATCATTTAATTTCATTCCCAATGAATCTTCCTTGCTCCACATATCAGCCCAATTCCAAACCACAGAGTGCAGCTCTGAACTCTTCCATGTTGTTTGTGGCCACTCCTGTGAATTCCTTATGATCTGCAAGGAGTGTGTGTGATTAATTCTTGACTAGGGCTCTGATACCACTAGGACCAGGGTTTCCTCACATAGCTCTATTAAATTTTACTTTCACCTAGCCAGACTTTAGACCACGCCATCAGGTTTTAGCTCGTAGCTTCCTCTTACAATCTTTGTTTGTAGTGCCTGCCAATATTGGGATGGTAAGCCCTTTGAATTCTTTTGTCATGTTAGATCATCCCACATGAAAAATGCATTATCTTTCATTGTTTTCTTTCTTGTCATAGTATTGACTAATTTTATGATAGACATATGCATTTTTGTCATCTACCTTTCTCTCGTCATAGATTCACCCTTGAAAATTCTTCTATTGTGTTCTTCTACAATTATCACACTACCATCAAAGGGATGAATTTCCAAAGGCTATAAAAAATGCTTCTTCAGACTTGAGTAGGCCATATGTAGAACCATTACTTAAGATTCCTAGGCATTGGTACCTACAAGTTAAGTTTCTAGATAAAATATCTCTAGCAACTCTCGACATAGGGGCATGTGAGTAGTATATGATTTGCATCTTCATCCTACTCCTTTCATAATGGACACCTCCCTAGTCCAATGATTCCAATCTTTTTAAGCCTATCCTAAGTGAGAATTTGTCCTTGTATTGTCAACCAGGCGAAGGCCTCTACATGTGGTGAGCAATCATTGCCCCAAAAGAGATTTTTTAGCCAGAGTTGATCCTCTTCTATAGCCTCCTGCACCTTGTATCCTATCCTCACTTTATATTCCCCATCTTTTGATGCATGCCAATGAATCTCATCGCTTAGCCCTTTCCATATAATGCCTCACTCTTTTAGGATTTTAGTTAGTTTCATATTTTGTCCCTCTGGGGCTTGAATGTCCTCAAATGGTTTCCATCTCCATTCATGTTTCCTATTAGTTCTATCTACATACCCATAATCATAGAGATTTTATCCCCACCTTCTAGTTGTTTCTTCTCTTATTGTATCAAGTTCTGGAAGGGAACAAAGGGTCGAGTGGCCTTTCCTCGATTCCTCCCAAAATTGAGCTTGTTGCCCATTATTTACTTCCCAAGTGATGTGCTTGGTGATTATTTTTCTGCATTCAAGGATGAAATTCCAAATTGCAGATCTGTTTGGTGGATCAAGTGTGTCCAAAGTTCTAATGGGAACATCTGAATCCAAGTGTTTTTGTCTTAAAATTTGAACCCATTTATGTTCTCCATCTTGAAATATGTTCCAGACTAGTTTTGTACCCATAGACAAATTCATATTTTGGACTTGCTTTACTCATGCCCCTTTGCACCAAAGGGCCTGCAATATTTTTCTCACGATAGCAAGGGGATTTTATTATTATCATTTGATCCATTCTAAAAAAAACTTCCTCATTATTTTTGTTAACATGTCTTATATAGCCTTTGGGATTTTCATGCATAACATCGAATAAATGGGAATGATAGAAAGAAATGATTTCAGCATGAGTATTCTTCTAGCCAAGGATAACCACTTGCCATTCCATAATTCCATATTCTTCATACAACTAATGATTAGATTATCTCAGTAACATTTCTTGTTGATCCCCCAAATAGCGTCACTTCAAGGAATCTTTGAGGAGAATTTTTTATTCTTAGATCCAATATTCTTGCTATATCTCATTGTAGACTTGTCTAAACATTGAGAGAGAACACCTCTGTATTTCTCTAGTTGATTATTTGTCCTGATTCCTTTGTGTATCTTTCCAACATGTCCTTAATAATTCTTTCTTCTAATCTTGAGGCCCTTCCAAAGAGAATGGTATCATTGGAAAAATTTTGATGTGTGGCTAGCTCCACACCAAGACTAATCTCAATCCATTTCCATCTCCCCTCATACCTATGATGTTGAATAGTTCTCCCAAGTGCTTCAACAATGATAATAAAAAAGGAACATGAACAATGGAACCCCTTGGTGTATTCCCATGGAGGAATCGAAGAAACCTTGTGCTAGCCCCATTGACCAACACTAAGAATTTTGGACTCGAGATACAGTTGGATATCTAATTGACCTTGTCATCCCCAAAGCCAAAAAAAATTTAGAACTTTTACCAAGAACCGCCTATCTACCAAATCATATGCCTTCAATATGTCCAGTTTGATTACCATGTTTAGAATTTTTTCCTTCCTTGATGAATGCATGGCCTCATGTAAAATAATTATCCCTTCAACTATCGATCCTCCTAGAGAGAAACCGCTCTGCTCATCATATATGATCTTATTTAGAACCTTTTTTAACCTATGCACTATGATCTGAGTGATTATCTTGTATATTGTTACATAAATCTATAAGCCTGAAGTATGTCATGGTTTGTATCTCTTTCTTATTAGGTACCAAAGTGATGAGTGTGTCATTGAAATTCCCCAACATTGACATTCTCCTTCTAGATTCCTCTACAACCTTATGTATATCAGCACCAATGATCTCCCAAAAAACCTAATAGAATTTCGTAGGAAACCCATCAAGCCCTGGCACCTTATCTGGTCCTAATTGGAAGACTACTTTATTTTTTTCCTCTAGGATATTGTTTTTAAAAAGTTCTATGTTATCTTGTTCATTTATTAAGGCTGGTATGTGGCTTATAAATTCATCCCTTTCTTTCTCATTATCTGTTGTTTCTTAATTAAAAATTTCTTGAAAGTATTGGACTGTTGTCTGGTTGATTTCCTCTGTTGTTTGAGACTTAGTGCCATCTTCTTTGGTTATTTCTATCTTGTTTATCCCTCTATTTTACACTATTGTTTTATGAAAATATTGTGTATTTATGTCCTCCTCCTTGAGCCATATTTCTATTGACTTCTGTTTCCAAAATATCTCTTTCATGTTCGTTATTTCTATGAGTTCTAATTTTAGTTTTTGCTCCAAATAAAATTATTCTTGTTCCAATCCATGCTCAATTACTTTCTCATTGAGGCTTCTTATCTCTTCCTCTACCCGATTTTTCTCCTTGAAAATAGTCTTGAAGTTGCTCTAATTTTATTCTTTGAGATTCATCTTGGTATGCAGGAGTTTATGAATAAATTGGAACATTTTAGACTTGTCTCTCATCCTAACCTCATTCCACCAACCCCTAACTAGATCTTGTATGGAACCATCTCTTAACCACATATTCTCATATCTGAATGGGGTCCCTCCTTTAGGATGTTCTGCATTGATTACTAGCTGCATAGGAAAATGATATGACCAGGTATATGGTAGTTTTATTTCTTCAAAAGTATCTTGTGTCTCATCCCATCTCCCATTATGTGATTACTATTTACCTTAGATTTTTTTTGTCTATCCATGCTTGGAACTCTTTTGTACTCTTGATAGGTTATGTAGACCTCCCTTCTTTTCTGAATTATCCAGAGTGGCAATTAAATCACCCCTAATTATGATAGATGTATCAATTTGCAAATCCAACAAAATTTTAATTTAACTCCATAGGATTCTTTTAGCCAATGTTGAAATTGTCCCGTACACATTGACCACTTGAAACTCCTTATTTTGAATCAACAACCTACACTTGACCCCTATACAAAACTGACTGCTTCTCACTAGTGAGTAGCTAACCATCAATGAATTTTATATTATTCCAAAGCCTCTTGATGCACCAACTTCCTCCACAAATAATCCATCCATTTTTCTCCATGCAATCATACAATTTAGACCTTCCTCCTTGTTCCATTTAGTCTCCTACAATAGCACTACATCTACCCTACTCTGATATATTGGATGCTTAATCAAGCGCCACTTTCTAGGGGCAATAATGCCCCTAGAATTCCAAGTTATGAGCTTTATTTATCCTCCAAAAGGGCATATCTCTTCCTATTTCTAAGTTTCATCTATCCTTTAGCACTTGTTGCTAGAGCCAACTTAGCTTTGTTGGATTTAGATCCCCTTTTCATTTTTGTTGCTACAAGGGTTTTCTTCAATTGTGAGAGGGTTTTTTTGATGCTTAGTTCTTCACAAATATTTATTTTTCATTTCTCCATTTCATCCTCCCAATTAAAATATAAATCCTTTGTTGCATCCTCCTCTTCCAGCCAATCTATGCTATTATCTTTCACTTTAATATGGATGTCCTTCTCATTTTCAAAATCTGACTTATTAATGATATCCTTAGACCTCAATTGTAGCTCAATTGCACCAAGGGCTACCAATTTTGTAGAGAATCCAAATTTCTCCAATCCTGGAGTTAATGACCCCATAGTCACTTTCTACACATGTTCCTCTGTTTGTGGCTCATCTTGAATTTCTATCTAGTTAATTTTGTCCACCTCTTCTTGTTTTGTGTTTTCCATTGCCTCACTCTGCCTATTTGGGGAAGTGATATGTGGACTTTTAGTAGATAATTCCTTGCCTTTTGTTTCTTCTGTTTGTACCTTATTTGCCTCAATGTGGTGAACTGATTCCCAGTCTTCCCTTTTGTCCTTGTGATATTCAAAGGGTGTTTGGGATCCCCCTCTACTATTTCTCTTTGTAGGGTTTGGTTGTGTGTCATCTTCCCATACTAAGTTTTGCTTCTAGACTCCCCAGTCTTTATGGATTACAATTTCTTGTGGTATTGAGTCAAGCAAATGGACATTGAGGCATAATCTGGCATATTTCCCTTTTACTTCATTGACAATGATACCATCTGATTTGTGTAAGCTCCCCATTTCTCTTCCTATATCCATAAAAATCTCATTATCCCAATATTCTACCAGTAGGTTGTACAATCTAATCCATATAGGATGCTCCTTTATCTCAAATTTTTATGGATCAAAGTTGGGGATCCAATTTTCCATGATTAATTTATAGCCTTCTATCTTTTGTAAACCCTATCCTAGGATATCTTCCCTTTCCTTCCCCGAAGGTAGCACCACCATTAAGAAGTCATTTGTCAATATTTGCAGCTGAAAGTTCTTTCCCCCATTTCAATTTACACCATTCATAAATTTTCTTAATATCAATGTGACCTCCAACCCACTTGATTATCAAACTAGCCTCATGATATTTTTCTATTGCTTGTTTGATTCATTCTTTATGTAAAACAATGGGAATGATTAGGTTGGACAGTGACTTACCCGGTGTTTTATTGGCCTCTATTTGCACCTCCATTGGTGGGGGAGTCAAGGATTTCTTTTTCCAGATACTTCTTGTTCGCCCTCTTATGCTGCTAGGGTTTTTATTCCTCTATTTTTTGGATGTATCCACATTTTTCCAACAATCCCCATACCCTTTATTTTTTATTCTAGGGTTCCTAATTTTTTTATTATGTTGTGTGTACCTCCTTCCTCCTTTGAAAACATTTTGATTTTTCTCCGCATACGTAAATCATTGCGCTACCCATCTATGCGATGACCGTGATCTGCTATATTATCTTATAGTTAGTACATGAAAACCTATTTTTATCCACCCATTTGCCTTTCTCAAATACCCTTTTTTGTCTATACATTATTGCTAATTTATCTTGTGTTTCCTGAAAGTTGTCATAAGCCCACCAACTATTATCAAATTTTTTTCTGAAAAATACTCCATTGGTACTTCTCGATCTACCTCATCTCCTCATTTTTTTGTGCTTTTCTTCCCTTTCTAGATTTCTTGTTTGTCTCCATTTGCTGGGATCCAAATTTTGTCTGCTGGGTCTCTTCCCCATAGGTCCCTACTCTTCTTCCCTTCATACCTTTTCTCCTCACATCATTGATCCTCATGCCATTTTAAATTGTATTGATTAAGTAAGATTTTACTAACCATAATCAAATTTAAATTCGTGAACTCAACCACTCTATTACCCCGCAGATAATAATTAGAGGCAAATTTAAGAATTACCTAGTTTTTCAAAGTCCATTGCAAAAAATAATTAAAAGAGAAAGAAGGGTCATAATCACATACTAGGAAAATGGGAATCCCAAACCTTTTGTATATTTTGGAAAAATGGTTAGGAATAGGGGTGATGAAATGTAAGGAATTGTCCACCTTTCCTTAGTGGACAATTCAGAAGGAAGATGCCCCACTAGGATCAAAGTTAGTTTCAAGCACTAAGTGGGACAATGGATTCTTTCCTTCTCTGATTATGATTAATAATAAAATGAATTTAGACAAAATGGCCTAATGATGTAAGAAAAAATATTAAATAAGCTAATATAAGCAGCTTCAAAAAAGACAAATTGACAGAAAACATATAGGAAGATACAATGACCTAAAATGAGAACCTGGAAACAATAATAACTTGAGATATAAATCTAAAGGTGATTTTCTAGGTACAAAATTCCTTAGGCATTTATTTTCCTAGGAACAAGAAGACGGGTTTTTTTATTCACAGGGATTTTGCCCAAAACTTTGATAGTCAATCCCATAGATCTCAAACTTTCTAGATTTTGTCTCTACTGCTACGATACATGTTCCCACACATAGAAAAATAGGGGAAAATATTATGAAAAGGGTTTTTCTTTGGTCAAAACCCTGTTTAGGAATCAACCTTGAAAATGAAATGAATTTTCATAAAGCAAAGTAAATATAAAGGCAAATATTAGATCTACCTTATAAATACCTTCATGAATGGATATTGAGACCACACATATCCATGAAGATGTTTGAATGTTTCTTTAATTGTAGTAGTTGTAAATGGATCATATTTATGTATATGCTGATTTTATATTTTATATTTTCACAATGTAGTGCAGAGGTATACTTCATAATTACCCAGTTTGATATATCTGAGAAATAATTTTTGGGTCTACTTGTTCACCAAATATCATTGGAAGTATATCCTCTTGTTATTACGATTTGCAATATTGATTTGTAGATGTTTATTTCACTGTTATCGATTGCACTGTGTGTTATATTGATTTGAGTGAGACAAAACCAATAAATAGATCTAGGCGATCTCACATAGAGGCATGACTCTACATGAAACCGACATGGTTTCACGTAGGGTTGTGTCTCTAAGTGAGACCCCAAGTGATTGATTTGTTTATATAATTAACTCAGTGATATTAACAATTAATGCAATCATTAATCGATGAGACTATAATCAATTATATATATATAGTTTATTCAACTCAATAATGAATTAACATGATTATTAATCAATGCAATAATTAATTAATTATATGTATATTTAATAATATAACCTATTATTAAATATAAATATAATTTGTGGTTATTTATCTTCACTGTTATTTAACCATACACAATAGTGATCTAGGATAGAGAACAAATGTTCAAGGCCGGTAGGATACTTATACATTTGATCATATCAATTAGAATAATCTGACCAAAGCACATATAGTTAAAACTCCCTCTTAGCTAGGGAGAAACATTTCTATCCTTGATGCGAACACACTAGGTCCATTTATTGTGTGAGAGAAAGATATCACCTCATCATGATATTAGGAGTTTATGGCATGTCCATGAATATCACGTCACATGATATCCACCATAAACTCATTATTATGGCATGTGCATTGGTATCAAGTCACATGATACCTACCATAAGGATATTAGCTTCATGGCATAACTACAGATGTTAAGTCACATAATATCCACCATGAATATCTCAGTAATATCCTTCATCATGGCTTATCCATAGATATCACATATCATGATATCCACCATTCAATTGATATTACTTAAGAGATATTGACCATCATCATATGTCCAAAAATATCAAGTCTCATGATATCTATCACGATAGTGGTCAAAGATTATTGCAAAGTCATCACCTTACAATAATAACCAAAATACAAGTGTTCATCATTGAAAGATCATCACCTTTCAATAATGTTCACATGAGGCCCATTAATCAATGAAGTCATAAAGTCACACACATCACATAATTCATAATAGATAATAGTTTACATGTTAAACATCTTTAGAAAATATAATAGTACAATAATTTAATATTGTTGAGGTTCAACCTTAGGTAAGGCTACATTTTTTACCATACCAAGCTTACCTGTTATGTATTCCACCTTTGATCTAGATAGAGGTTTGGTGAGAATGTCTGTCATTTGTTCATTTGTACTTACATATCTCAGCTTAATAACATTCCTTTCCACCATGTCTCTTACATAATGATAGGGAATTTCTATATGTTTTGATCTGTCATGAAATATAAGATTTATTGAAAGCTTTATACAACTCTGGTTGTCACAGTGGATAATAGTAGGATTTAAGGATTGTCCAAACAATCCTACAAGAATTTTTCTTAGCCATATGACTTCTCTAGCTCCCATGGATGTTGCAATGTAGTTAGCTTCTGTGGAACTTTGTGTAACTAAAGATTGCTTCCTAATAAACCAGGAGATCATAATTGAAACTAAACTGAAACAACACCCTGATGTGCTTTTCTGATCAACTACACTTCTAGCCCAATCTAAATCAATATATCCATGTAGATTTAGGTATACATTATTATATTTTAGACCGTATCCAATTGTGCCACACACATATCTCAGAATGTGTTATGTTGTAAGTAGATGTAACTATTTTGGTTCACACATAAACTGACTAAGTGCATTTAGTGTATAAAAAATGTTTGGTCTAGTATTTACTAAGTATATCAAGGACCCAATTATGTGTCTGTAAAGAGTGGGATATGCAAAATATGAGTTAGCTGCAACTTATTTTAACTTATATAAGTTTGTTTTCATGGGAGTAGCTATGGTTTTACAATCCATCATTCCAAACCTTTTGATAATGTCAATAGTATATTTTCCTTGATTTAAAATGATTTCATCAGCTTGCTAACATACTTCTAAACCAATGAAATAGTGTAAAGGACCTAGATCTTTCATGTCAAATTTAGATGCTAACTCTTGTTTACATTTAGTAATGAGATGATCTTCTCCTGTAATCAATAATTCATCAACACGAAGAATGAGAATCAACATTTCATCATTAATTACCTTGAAATATAGTTTGGAATTTGCATCATTCTTGGAGAATCCCTTGCCTAAAAGGTAATGATCTATCATTTCATACCATGCGTGAGGAGCTTGTTTAAGACCATACAATGTCTTCTTTAATTTACAAACATAAGATTCTTTTCCATGCAGTATTGCAAATCCTTCAGGTTGCTCTAGGTATACCTCTTTTTTTCACCATTAAGAAAAGTAGTCTTTATGCCCATTTGATGAATCCTCCATCGTTTTGATGCAGCAATAGAAATTATAGTTTTAACAGAGGTATATCGAGCAACAAGAGAAAAAGTTTCTTCATAATCAATCCCTTCCTTCTGAGAGCGGCCTTTGGTAACAAATCTTGATTTATATTTTTAATACTATCATCTGCAAAATGTTTGATTTTGAAGATCCATTTAGATGAAACAATTGATTTATATTTTGGTCTAGGTGCACTTTCCCAGACATCATTCTTAAGAATGGATTGATATTATTTTTTCATAGCATCTTTCCAAACTTGAATTTTAAGGGATTCCTCAACACTGGTGGGTTCTGACGCAATGATTTCACTCATTAAGGCAACATAGATGGGGAATCTATGTGGTATTTTTATTTCCCTGAAGGTTCCTTTTGGTGATGTAAAACTTCCAGCTTCTTGTAACATTTTCCTTTTCCATAAAGGTCTTTTCAGGCTCACAATGGTGTCTCTAGACTCATCAATAGGATCCAAAAGCTCATTTATATTAACATCCTCCATAAGCTCATTTATATTAACATCCTCCATAAGCTCATGGGTCTCCCTCTAAATCTCAAGAGCATGATCTTCTTCAATATTTTGAGGAGACTCTTGATCTTCAATGTACATCTCATGAATGTATTTGGACCTTTTGAATGCACCATATTCTTCACAGATTACATCCATGCTTAACTCAATTAATTTCTTTCCAGGAATATAAATCCTATAGGCTTTAGATGTTTCACTGTAGCCTACAAATATTCCCCTTTTGCCTAAG
Source organism: Thuja plicata (assembly GCA_018584345.1). Classification (NCBI taxonomy): domain Eukaryota; kingdom Viridiplantae; phylum Streptophyta; class Pinopsida; order Cupressales; family Cupressaceae; genus Thuja; species Thuja plicata. The sequence continues at coordinate 2,412,605 of MU224853.1, read as the reverse complement.
GGTTCTAGTTTTGATCTCATTTCTCTGGGTATGTGAATGTAAACAGGACAACCAAGTATTCTTAAGTGGCCTATGTAATCACCCAAAAATGGTCTAGTAGACTATGAGCCCCTTTCTAAACATTAAAATTTAAATACTAGACTATATCTTGTGTTTAATCAATTTTGCATATTTATTTAATATCTTTTTTTCTTGATCAAATCACTACTTAATCATTTATTTGATTATATCCTAAAGTTTGACCACTTTATCCTAAGATTTATTTAATTAAGAGAACATGCTCCCTTTAAATTAAATGAAAAACCTTTTAATTAAATAATAAATCTACTTTATCCTATGTGATGACATGTAACTAATAGAATGTTTGAAGATGTTAAGTTGATCACCAAAATGCAGAAGGATAATGCAAGACATTAAATCAGTTAATGGATTGTATTTTCATTGATGTCAACTTAATATAATCTAATCGGGTATAATAAAAGTGTTAAAGACTTTAGAGGATCAGAAAGATAAAGATTATGCTTTCTTTAATGCATAAAAGACAAGCATTTACATTGTGACTACAAACACCAATGGTTAGTGGAACCCGACGGATAGAGATCACCGACAACCAAGTCACAGTGATGCCTGAGCAAGAAAACCGACGAGCATTACCGATGAGTAGAATCATAAGTAAACCCGACAGCCACAAACATAGTGTAAATCGATGGAGAATCCTGAGGGGAATTGAAGTGTTGACGGACGCTATCAGAGAGTTAAAACCAAAAATAAATGAAGTTCACAAATGACAAAATATCTAGCTGACAGAGCTAAATCTAGACTTAACTGGTTGTTATCATTGTTTTCATCGACAAGATAAGCCAAAGATAAGTGATTGATTTAAAGCTAATTTGTTCAGTTGGCAAGAAGATCTCAGCGAGATAAAACAAGAGTTTTGCTTTAAATCTAATTGGTGAGAATTATGGATCATGCCAAGTTTAAGAAAATCAAGAACCTAAAAATGGTGATATCATGTCTATTTAAGAGACAACTCAATTCATTACGAATTGGTGTGGGGAGAAAAAGAAAAGAGGATGCTAAAGAGAAACTGATGAAGAGAAACTTCATACAACGCTAATCAACAAGCTAAGGAAAGAGCTAAAGAATTCTGCAGACACCGAGCAACAGAGCATAGCATCACCGAGTAGAATCAGAGTGGAGCAAAGGTATAAACAAATTTATATTGATCAGAATAGTTTGTGAGATTACAATAGATCTAAAAATCTGAGAGTATAGTTGTATATGTGAACAGATCATACTGTTTCAGTTTAACCATTGATTCAGAAAGTCTCTTAACCGAGCGGGATTCAAAGATCCTTTCTATATTCAGATACATCCAATGTAGTATCAAAATGTTTGATCACGAAGATAACATGAGATGCTAGATACCTATTGATAGGTCAAGTGAGTGTTTGTTCAAGGATGGTAGCATAGAAATTCCCAATATAAAGTGACAGACTAAACTTTTAAATCCTCTAACAAGGTCACACCTAATAGTGTGTTTGTAACCTTTAACACGGTTGGCTCTTCACCAAGCTCACTTCAGAAGAGTGAAAATTTTGGGTTACCGGTCCCAAGTGGTTTTTCCCTTAACAGGGTTTCCACATTAAAAATCCATGTGTCAATGTGTTTATGAGTCATTACT
>MU224853.1:2340394-2410754 GCA_018584345.1 Thuja plicata | reverse complement strand
TTATCAGAATATTTTTGAGGCCACTGATTCACCCCCCCCCCTCTCAGTTATTACTAACACTATGTGTGCACATGAAAAAGGAATTTCATAATTTAAAATAAAAGACTTTTTGTCTACACATTGAATGCACACTTTTCAAGATGAGTGGAATCTCCTTTTGCCTCTTAATCCTAACCACTCATTTCTTTTGTCTCTTAATCTCCTTCACTCCCACCAAAACCCTACCTAAATTTTAATCTCAGCCACTCATTTTCCACCTCTTAATCCTAGCCCTTCATTTTCATAGCAATTCTATAAAAGGAGGCTCTCTCCTCACTCTTGAAAAAAGGATAATAGATTACCCACTCATGTTATGCTATCACTTTGTTTACTTGCATTCTTAAAGCATTCTTGAGCACTCTTGAATTCTAGATTATTATTTCCTTATTGTGTTTAGCTTAAATCACGTAGCGTAACTAGGAGGTATTATAATATTGCTAGATTAGTTTTGCTTTTCTTGTTCTTGCATTTTCATCATAGCTTAGTTCTTACATTTGATCTTAGATTATCTCTCATTTGCATTATCATTTGAATCTTCCATTCTATGGTGCACCTTGCAAGGGTCTTTTCTTAAGATTCATTTGAGAGCCATAATTCACACTATCTTAGATTCTTTCATGTCATAAATATGAAGCTATAAGCCACTTCTTGAGACTTCTTTCTTCATGGATTCTCTCAAGTGTAATGGTTTATAGAAGTGTGTCATTTTGATCACACATTTTTGGCGCCCACAGTGGGGCTGATGCCCCTGATTTTTCTTTATTTTATTCACATCTTCAGATTGTATAATCTTTACATAGCTATTTTATTAAAAAATTTCAAGGCTAACCCTTGTGCAGATTGAGTTGAAGACAAAATCCTAGGGTTGTTTTGAAAGATTTGATCATATCTCACAAACGGTGTGGATTTTGGGTCTAAAATTTTTAATGCAAATTAAGGATGGTTCAAAGGTGTCTCATTCTGAAAATTAGATTTTTTGAATCATTTTTTCGTGAGTTATAATTTTTTTATGATGTTTCATGAAAAAAAATTTCTGGTTGCAAATCAACTTATTTTTCAAAACAATTTACATTTTTGGAAAGCTCTACACATTCTACAGGCGGTATGTTCTTTGTGTTTTTGGTTTTGATGAAAAATAATGGCTTAACAATCCGATCTTTGAAAACTGGTTTGTTTTGATAAATAGGGTCTCTAGGGCACAAATTAAAGTATCATTCTAAAAATCTTACATCTTTGGGAATCTCTCATATTTTTAGCAGGGGTCTCTTCTTTGCATTTCTATTTTTGGGGCCGAAATTATAGCAAACAAATTAGATCTTGTTGACTAGGTCAAAGGCAAACAAAAAATATGTGATGAACTTACACTTTATTTCCAACTTCATTTCATTGTATCTTGAATTCTAGGGTTTCTGATTAGGTGTTATTGCAGGATTTTGATCTTTTTTTTGTCTTCTAATAGTGGTTTTGCGTAAAGTTTGGCCAAGGCAAATGCATTAAGACTACTAATCCATTTGCTTTGCAGGACGTTGTTGATGACTTGAAAAATCTAAAACTACTCACATTATTTATTTTGCAGGTTGCCTTGAAGATACAAATAAATATTGTGTCTTTGGTTATTCTTTTTTTTAGGCACTTAGCTTAATTAGGAAGGTTCATTTCTTTTGGTTAGTTGAGTAGTAAGAGAGTATGCTCTTATCTCTTTATAGATAATCATAAATATAGACCTACTTGATTCATCACTTAGAAATGAATCTTGGGTAGATCAATATGTGCTTGATGTGTTTGGGAGACACTATGGAGTAGGAGAGTATGCTCTTTTCCTTATGAAAAATCAGACATCTTGACCTCCACTAGCTATCCACTTACTTTTCTTGCATTTACCTTTAGAGGCATGCCAACAGAGAAATCTTTTGGGAACGACCCAAGTGAAGAACAAGTGAACTCGGCTACTCTGCCCCACTGTAATCAAAATCTTCCTTCAATCCAAAGAGAGGGAAGTCTTGGCTATATATGCTTCTAATGTCTCTTCATGTGTAGGGCCTAGTTGCCTCAATCTTGCTAAGCAAGACTACACTTGACTAGGCGCTTGTAGGACCATTTTTGGTCTCAATCTTGTTTACAAGACTACAAGGGGAGTACATTCAACTTGTATAGGGCTGAGAGGTCTCAATCTTGCTTGAAAGACTATGAATTTTGAGTGATTGTAGGGCTATAGGTCTTAATTTCACTTTCAAAATTACAAGGGATAGTCATGAATGAATGTCCTTACTAGATACTTCTAGATATAAGTTACCCGAATCACCTCCAAAAGTATCATAATCTTTGTGCAAGGATCGATCCAATTGGATACCCAAATCACATAAATATTTTACACTCACCATATGTATTACTAAGGGCATTCTAAAGCATGAGTTTGGCATGAGGGAGCCTATGTGATTCAAGCATTGAGCCTCTTTTCAAAACCCCCAACGTGTATAGTCTTGGAAAAAACCAACATCACTTTTTTGTGAGGCAAAGGAATATCAAGTGTGGAAAAATATTTTGATAATAAGCCTAATTTTCCTTAGGTAGCTTATGTTTGATGTGTCTTTGATCATGTTAAGACCCATAGAAATCATTTGAACATACACATGATGATAATATTCATAGGGTTTTTCATTGAGACCTCACAAATGCTTGTATCATGCAAGGTTTCTTTGTCTCTTGCTTAATTGTTTAAAGACTACTCTATACATTACATTTGATTTGAAAACTTGATTCTAAACTTCAAACTTACCGTTACAACTAAAATTGCTTACTGTCACAAATTGTTAATTGGTTGAAACAAGGTTTTTGAGTCAAAAATATGGTCTTTTATGTTTTTTTTCTCAATCTCGCCTGTAGTAGTGAGAAATATCACACGACTGTCATCTAGTTTACTGAGGTCTGTAGTACAGTTTTTGATCCGAGTGGTTTTTGCCTTTAATTTTCTCTTAGTTGGTTTAAGAAGTTTATACTTGACTATTTCTAGTCTCTTGGTCTGAAACTAGCAGTGTCTTTAGCTGAAAAAGATCACCTAGATACCTTGGTTACATTCCTGACTAGTAAATTTGTTCACTTGTATATCTATTTTGGCTATCTTTATCCTTATCTTAACATTATATCTTGACTTAAGTCACAAGTTTCATACACAGGGATCTTACCGACAACTTGGGCACTTTGTGGTAAGTCATCTTGATCTTATGTTACTCTCTTTTACTTTTGACAAGTGAACACTTTGCTCTTCTAGGGTGGACATCAAGTTGTCTTGTGTCATCTTAATTATCTCTTTACATTCTGATTCATGTCAGTAACAACTAGATATCAGATTGACCAAGGAAATCAACCTCCAATTATCTTTGATGAATTACCTTTTCCTACTAGGCGTCAACATCATCAAGACAAAGAACCTCAAGTTACCTTTGACAAAGAGTGGGATAGTACCAAAGTTTGGTTTGATCCTTTTGGAAGAACCTTTGATAGCACCTGTGAGACACCTCTTGCCTCATAAAGATCTAAAAATAGTTTATCTGTCACCATGTCTACAGAGTAGCATAACAACTGATTGAATGATCTCTTTGAACATGATCAAGAGGTTAAGACAAATGGAGTTAGAAATAAAGGCTTACATGGAGGAATAAGCAACCTGTTTGGCTCAATAGTTCAATACCAATTTCCTTAGAGATCATGGAAATAATACACCTCTGAGATCTCCCCCAAGGTCATAGAATAATGGATTTGATTCACCTCCAAGATCTTCACATTCTAGGTCTAACTCTCAACATGGAAACAACACAGAGCATGAGATTACTGCAGCAGAGCTCCTAAACTTTCAACAAGACATCCGTTATCAAAGACTAATGTTAAAAGCATTAGAACAAAATGGTGATCAATATTTCATGCACTTGGCTTCTAAAGGGCTGAAATTACCTCATGACTTTGATGTTGATGGATTGATTCGAAGAAGAGAACCCTCACCTTTGGAAGTTTCCATCAAGGAAATACAAAATTTGAAAAATGAAATGTCAAACTTAAAAAGGGAAAGGAGAAGCCTAAGTCATCATATTCTATGGAATCCATATGCACTCTACCTTTTGACAAGCATCTATACATGATGCCTTTTCCAAGAGATATTAAGATTCCTAAGTATGACAAGTATGATGGAAATGGGGATCCACATGACCATGTCTGACAATTCTATGCTTTGAGTATGGACTTTATGCATGATGACACTTATCTTATGAGACTCTTTCCTAGGATTCTAAATGGCCAAGCCATGGAGTGGTTCACAAAAATCATAGCTCCACTCAAGTATTTTGATGAGTTAGTGCAAAGGTTTATTCAACAATACTCTTATAATATTCATCACCCTGTGATAATGCTTGACCTATGCAACATTAAAAAAAACAAGGTGAACCTTTTGTTACATTCTTGAAAAGATGGAGAAAGATACACTCAAGATACCCAAGACAACTTCCAGAAAATGATAAGATTGATATCTTTGTTAATAATCTCATACCAGAGTTGTATTATGATCTTAGAAAGCAAGTATTTTTCACCTTTAATGATACGATTGAAAGTGTTTTCCAAATAGAGGATGTTTTGGTCAAAAAGGGTGAGATCACATTGAGCAAGGATAAGTCCACAAATGGTAATGGATATAACAAAGACAAGAATAAACCTTGGACTAAGAACAAGCATGTGGTAAATGATGGTGTTGTTGATGAGTCTCAGCCTAAAAAGTCCATTTTCAACTTGGCTAGTTCTATCCTAACAACCAAAAAATGAGAACAAGCAAGATCCAATGATTCTAATAAGGATAAATCTTCATGGGCACCTAAGCCTAAACATGATTTTACTCCCTTGGGAGATTCATATGATCTGATACTTAAGACTTTACTTGCCAATAATATTATCACACTACCTGAATATTCTAAACCGTATGAGCCAGAGGTGAAACCTAAGTGGTGGAATGACTATCATTATTGTGAGTATCATAAGAACAAAGGACACAAGACCAAAAATTGCATAAAGATGAAACATGTCATTCAATATCTTATTGAGGATGAGAAAGTTGGAGTGGATGGTCTTGTTGAGAATTCTGATCATAAGGCCTTTAAAGAACCATTCCCTAAATATGATAAAGGAAAAAAATCAAATAAGGATGAGGGAGATAAGATAAACTATAGTTATGTGAATAATAACAACATTACCAATATGCTTGAACCTATGATTGAAAATGTTAACATGGTGAGACATAATGGACCCAACTGTGATTCAGATATTGATGAGGCACCTAAGGTTATCTTGAGAGGTATTGGTTCTTCCACACAATCCCAATCTTACAATGAGTTTAACCACATGATCATGCTTAGAGGTGTCCACTCTCCTTCACATAGGGAAAGTCTAAATGATGTCACTAGGAGTCAACCCAAGATTATGCTCCAAGGTCCTAATTCCTCCAAGCAAGTGGCATCCTCTTCCAAGAAAACCTCTACTTCTAGTAAGTCAAACTACAATCTAGTAGATCTACTTCAGTGTACTCCAGCCCAAATTTCAATCTCTGAGTTGCTATAATTATCACATATACACAAGAAGATCTTAGAGAAAGCTTTGCAAACAAAAAATGTCCCTAAAGACATTGATACTAATCAATTTTAGACCATGGTTAATCACATTATTGATTCACATAACCTTTCATTTTCTGAAGAAGATGACAAGTCTTTAAGTCATCCCCATAACCTTGCCTTACATATTGAAATCCAAATCTACCAAACCCAAGTCAAACACGTGTTGATAGATAATGACGCTGGGTTAAATATTTGTTCTTATAGTGTGATTAAGTAGATGGGATTGTTATAGTTCACCATTGAGCCAAGGAAGAAGATTACTATTAGATCCTATGATGAAGTTGAAAGGTCTTCCAAAGGATTGATTGTGTTACCTATTTGGGTTGGTCTAGTAGAAAAAGATGTGGTCTTTCAAGTTCTTGATATTACCCTTGCATACAACATATTTCTAGGGAGACCATGGATCCATGATATGAAAATATGAAAGTGGTTCCCTCTACCTACCATCAGTGTATAAATTTTCCTTTCAAAGATACTGAGATTTCCATTCCAGGGGATAATTCTATGTCTATCAATACACTTACTGTTGAATCCTTAGTACCACATAATAGAGCTGCTGATGAAACTTAGACTACTCTTGTTGATTGTGAGAAGAAGTTAAAAATGCTAAATATTGGAATGGGGGAATATCAACTAGATTCCATTGCTACACTCCTAGTCTCCCCTCGTTCTTATGGAAAACCTTCAGAGGATAAGAAGCCTTTATCTTCTGATACGACATGTTATGGGACCTTTTTCCAATCCTCAGTACCCCTAGAAGATGAAAAAGAAGAAAAAGCTATTAGAGAATGGATCTATAGAGAAAGGGAACCTAATTAAGTTGAGCTTATTGTAGCAGTCTCTCCCAAAAGAACTTATTCCATCTATTACACATTGGCTTTTTCAGCAGTGGGCTTTTGATTTGGTAGGTCAAATACATCCTAACTCATCTAGAGGACACAAGTTTATCATTACTGTAATACATTTTTTTACAAAGTGGGTTGAGGTTGTTCCTCTTTCAATTGCTACTGGGAAACAAGTGTCTTTGTTCATCCTCAATCATATTATCTATCGCTATGTCATACCTTCCTCCATAGTTACTGATAATGGAGGACAATTCAAAAATAAGGATCTCAAGCAATTATGTAAACAATTCAAGATTAAACAACACTGGTCCTCAAATTACTACCCTCAAGGTAATGGCTAGGCTAAAGATTCTAATAAGACACTGCTGAAATTTTTTCACAAAAGAGTTAACAAATCAGGAAGAGACTGGCACTTACAAATTAATCCCGCACTATGGGCCTATAAAACTAGCATTCACACACCTAATGGAGCTACCCCCTTTGCACTTGTTTATGGATCTAAAGTTGTCTTACCCCTTGAGGTTGAGATACCTTCCCCAAGATTCTCATTAAAGGGTCTCATCAAAGACGACGATTATAGAATCATGCACATACAATAGCTAGAAACTCTAGATGAGTGTAGAAGAGCTGCATTTGACCACATGAGGTTATATCAGATAAGGATGTCACAAAGCTATAATAAAAAGGTTCATTATAGAGAACTTCAGGTTGGAGATGTCATCTTGAGAGAGAATCCCAAAAATCAACAGAACATAGCACATAAAGGGAAGTTTGAACCAAATTGGTTGGGTCCCTACACAGTTACTACTGCTTTTAGATCCGGTGTTTATCAAATTTCTATAACTGAGGGAGAACAACTCCTTGAACCTATCAACATCCTTCATTTGAATAAATTCTATGCATGATTCTCCAGAGCTTTATACATATCTTAAATGTCTTGAAAAAAGATCTAAAAATCATAAAATGTCTTAAATTTGTTTTTGATATATGATCCTGAAAAAATAAAATAAAAAGAGAGAAAAGAAACTAAAAAATTTGAAAAAGAAAAAAATATGCCTTGGTGAAAACCTGGAAACAGACGCCTTAGTAGCAAAAATATAAAATAATTCAAGTAGTGAAAATCTGGAAACAAGCGCTACTTGAAACCCATGCACTTATGTCTATCAGCTTGTCACTTTGTGCTTTGAACCCTTTCGACTTCCATCTCTAATATCTTTGGTCTGAGATTGATCTTTGTCTAGGGCTAAGGAGCATAAACTATATACTCCTTTGGTGTGCAATGGTTTTTCTTAGTGACTCACCCTCAATAGTGTTTCTCAATACTTCCTTTGACATCGAGTGTTTCTTAACACTTATCAGATATGCTACCTTGATTCGGTGCTTTGTTTGCAGTCTAGGATTGTGTGATATTTCTCACCTACAGCCATGAGTCCTAGCAAGTCAACGATTATTCTTTTTTACATTGCACTTAAACTAAAATGACTGAGATGTGTTATGATTTTTTTTTCTATGTGTGCTGACTGATTAATGATTTTTACTAAATATTTCTTCCTTTGTCTCTCCATGATGGTATAACTAGAGAACTAAGGACACGGGGCTTGTTCTCTTTGGTTTCTACCTATGGGTATCACTTTTGTGGTCTTGGGTGTCTTTCTTTTACCCTTTGGACACTCAAGAGATCTCAAGTTGTATCCTTGACTGTTACATTGTGTTTTCTTACGCACGAACCATTCAAGTCATTATGGACTCTTATGCCTTGATGCTTATGGTTACTTGCAAAATTAACTTGGAAACAATGTTCAGGTCAACTTGGCCCTTATGCCTCGGTCCTTACATGTGTTTCCTACATTCTATCTTATATAGATCATATTCATATCATCATATTTATGCTTTCACTAGTGACAGTTGTATGATCTTGTGATGTCCCTTAATAAGGCTCGATCATAAAAATAAGGATCTATCTAATTGACCCTTGCAAATTGCACTTTGCATCTTCATAGTAGTTTTCATTTTTAGGGTTTATTTTTAGTTTGCATTCGAGTTAGGAGAGAGTCTCCTTCATCATTTCAGATGGATAGTCAGTTGTACTTGATCACATATCTTTTCTACCGCTCATAGCATTTTGACCTAAAACTTCAAAGTCTTGAATTTCTGCAAAAATTGCACTCAACTAATTTTGGTGTCCTAGATCCATTTTCAGGATCGAGATCAAAATCAACTTCATCTTGATTGTCAAAATTAAATTTTAAAATTCTTTTCTTCTAGACGCAATTGACTACCCCTTTGAGGCTAATCTCTTGAATTTTATGATTTTTAGATCTTTTTTCAAGACATTTTATTTTTTTCTAGACAAGGAACTTATTCCATCTATTACACATTGGCTTTTTCAGCAGTGGGCTTTTGATTTGGTGGGTCAAATACATCCTAACTCATCTAGAGGACACAAGTTTATCATTACTGTAATACAATTTTTTACAAAGTGGGTTGAGGTTGTTCCTCTTTCAATTGCTACTGGGAAACAAGCTTTGTTCATCCTCAATCATATTATCTATCGCTATGGCATACCTTCCTCCATAGTTACTGATAATGGAGGACAATTCAAAAATAAGGATCTCAAGCAATTATGTAAACAATTCAAGATTAAACAACACTGGTCCTCAATTTACTACCCTTAAGGTAATGGCTAGGCTAAAGCTTCTAATAAGACACTGCTGAAAATTTTTCACAGAAGAGTTAACAAATCAGGAAGAGACTGACACTTACAAATTAATCCCGCACTATGGGCCTATAAAACTAGCATTCACACACCTAATGGAGCTACCCCCTTTGCACTTGTTTATGGATCTAAAGTTGTCTTACCGCTTGAGGTTGAGATACCTTCCCCAAGATTCTCATTAAAGGGTCTCATCAAAGACGACGATTATAGAATCATGCACATACTAGAGCTAGAAACTCTAGATGAGTGTAGAAGAGCTGCATTTGACCACATGAGGTTATATCAGATAAGGATGTCACAAAGCTATAATAAAAAGGTTCATTATAGAGAACTTTAGGTTGGAGATGTCATCTTGAGAGAGAATCCCAAAAATCAACAGAACATAGCACATAAAGGGAAGTTTGAACCAAATTGGTTGGGTCCCTACACAGTTACTACTGCTTTTAGATCTGGTGTTTATCAAATTTCTATAACTGAGGGAGAACAACTCCTTGAACCTATCAACATCCTTCATTTGAATAAATTCTATGCATGATTCTCCAGAGCTTTATACATATCTTAAATGTCTTGAAAAAAGATCTAAAAATCATAAAATGTCTTAAATTTGTTTTTGATATATGATCCTGAAAAAATAAAATAAAAAGAGAGAAAAGAAACTAAAAAATTTGAAAAAGAAAAAAATATGCCTTGGTGAAAACCTGGAAACAGACGCCTTAGTAGCAAAAATATAAAATAATTCAAGTAGTGAAAATCTGGAAACAAGCGCTACTTGAAACCCATGCACTTATGTCTATCAGCTTGTCACTTTGTGCTTTGAACCCTTTCGACTTCCATCTCTAATATCTTTGGTCTGAGATTGATCTTTGTCTAGGGCTAAGGAGCATAAACTATATACTCCTTTGGTGTGCAATGGTTTTTCTTAGTGACTCACCCTCAATAGTGTTTCTCAATACTTCCTTTGACATCGAGTGTTTCTTAACACTTATCAGATATGCTACCTTGATTCGGTGCTTTGTTTGCAGTCTAGGATTGTGTGATATTTCTCACCTACAGCCATGAGTCCTAGCAAGTCAACGATTATTCTTTTTTACATTGCACTTAAACTAAAATGACTGAGATGTGTTATGATTTTTTTTTCTATGTGTGCTGACTGATTAATGATTTTTACTAAATATTTCTTCCTTTGTCTCTCCATGATGGTATAACTAGAGAACTAAGGACACGGGGCTTGTTCTCTTTGGTTTCTACCTATGGGTATCACTTTTGTGGTCTTGGGTGTCTTTCTTTTACCCTTTGGACACTCAAGAGATCTCAAGTTGTATCCTTGACTGTTACATTGTGTTTTCTTACGCACGAACCATTCAAGTCATTATGGACTCTTATGCCTTGATGCTTATGGTTACTTGCAAAATTAACTTGGAAACAATGTTCAGGTCAACTTGGCCCTTATGCCTCGGTCCTTACATGTGTTTCCTACATTCTATCTTATATAGATCATATTCATATCATCATATTTATGCTTTCACTAGTGACAGTTGTATGATCTTGTGATGTCCCTTAATAAGGCTCGATCATAAAAATAAGGATCTATCTAATTGACCCTTGCAAATTGCACTTTGCATCTTCATAGTAGTTTTCATTTTTAGGGTTTATTTTTAGTTTGCATTCGAGTTAGGAGAGAGTCTCCTTCATCATTTCAGATGGATAGTCAGTTGTACTTGATCACATATCTTTTCTACCGCTCATAGCATTTTGACCTAAAACTTCAAAGTCTTGAATTTCTACAAAAATTGCACTCAACTAATTTTGGTGTCCTAGATCCATTTTCAGGATCGAGATCGAAATCCAACTTCATCTTGATTGTCAAAATTACATTTTTAAATTCTTTTCTTCTAGACGCAATTGACTGCCCCTTTGAGGCTAATCTCTTGAATATTTTAAGGCAATCACCGTTTCTTCTTCTGCATCGTCATTTCATCTCCTTTCTTCTTTTCTTTGACCTAATGCCAATGCTATACCTTTTTGGTCAACCTTATTCAAACTGGGGCAAATTTTCATCACTTGGTGGTCAAACTTGGTCTTGTGTTCTTATCAATCATATTGAACCTTATCTTATCCCTATTTGATCAAATCTATCTAATTTTTTGCATCTCCTCTACCTCATTTTGATTTTGATCCTGAGGGGGTAGGAATAACCTATCTTTCAAAGCTACAAATTGATTCTGGCATCTTATTGTCTTGTCTTTAAATCTCTGTTTCAATGTTTAGATTTGCTTACTGTGCATTGGAATCTTGCTATCTTTGCTAGTTCTCGTTCGATCAAGTTCAGGATTAGTTGCCTTACTATACTTTGTTCGATAAAGTTTGGAGTCAGATCTCTATTAGTTGCCTTGAAATCATCTTTCTTTGACCTAATATGTTCCCAGATCGATCACACATTAGTCAAAGAGGGGAAAATGTAATCACCCAAAAATGGTCTAGTAGACTATGATCCCCTTTCTAAACATTAAAATTTAAATACTAGACTGTATATTGTGCTTAATCAAATTTTTATATTTATTTAATCTCTTATTTTCTTGATCAAATCACAACTTAATCATTTATTTGATTTTATCCTAAAGTTTGACCACTTTATCCTAAGATTTATATAATTAAGAGAGCATGCTCCCTTTTAATTAAATGAAAAACCTTTTAATTAAATAATAAATCCACCTTAACCTATGCGTGCACATGAAAAAGGAATTTCCTAATTTAAAATAAAAATAAAAAAGACTTTCTGTCTACACATTGAATCACACTTTCCAAGATGAGTGGAATCTCCTTTTTCCTCTTATTCCTAGCCACTCATTTCTTTTGCCTCTTAATCTCCTTCACTCCCACCAAAACCCTACCTAACCTTTAATCTCAGCCACTCATTTTCCACTTCTTAATCCTAGCTCTTCATTTTCATAGCAATTCTATAAAAGGAGGCTCTCTCCTCACTCTTGAAAAAAGGATAATAGATTACTCACTCATGTTATGCTATCACTTTGTTTACTTGCATTCTTAGAGCATTCTTGAGCACTCTTGCATTCTAGATTATTATTTCCTTATTGTATTTAGCTTAAATCATGTAGCTTAACTAGGATGTATTGTAATATTTCTATATTATTTTTGCTTTCCTTGTTCTTGCATTTGCATCATATCTTAGTTATTACATTTGATCTTAGATTATCCCTCATTTGCACTGTCATTTGAATCTTCCATTCTATGGTGCACCTTGCAAGGGTCTTTTATTAAGGTTCATTTGAGAGCCACCATTCACACTATCTTAGATTCTTTCACCTCATAGATAGGAAGCTATAAGCCACTTCTTGAGACTTCCTTCTTCATGGATTCTCTCAAGCGTAATGGTTTATAGAAGTGTGTTGTTTTGATCACACAACCTATATCAAGTTTTATTCCTGAAAATGCTTCTTCGGGTGTTTTTTTTTTCAAAATGGAGTGAGGGAATCTGTTTTGGATATAGACAATAGTTCTAGAGGCTTCAACCAAAAAGGAAGTATGAATTTTTTGGTCATGCATCATGGGTTTGGTTGCTTCCATAATAGTTTTTTTTTTTTTTTGCCACACCATTTTGTTGGGGGTTATAAGGAACACTAAGCTCCCTCTTAATCCCAGTATCACTGCAAAAGGTTTTAAAATTATTAGAGGTATATTCTCCTCCTTGACATATTTTCTACTGGATCTTTCTACTCTTCAAGCCTCATAAGTACTTCATCAAATTCTTTACTTTTCAAAACATATATCAAAGTTTTCCTAGAATAATCATCAATGAAAATAACATAGTATAAGAATCCTCCTAAAGAAGTCACAGTCATGGGTCCACATAAGTCTGAATGAATAAGTTCTAACACATGTTTACATCTACTTTCACTGTTATGGAAGGTTCCCTTAGTGTTCTTTCCCAAGGCACATCCTTTTCAAGTTCCTTCATGCTCTTGTTTAAGTTTGCATAAACATGTCACCACCTTCTCCATTGAAGGTAAAGCACAAAAATAGAGGTGCCCTAATATTCTATGCCAAATATTGCATGTATTTTAAGATTCATGAACTAAGTCTTGTGAAGGCGTAGTGAAAATTGTATATATACATCCATGCTGAACTCATATGGTGTGAGCTTTCTTGATATTTGAATTCTTGGGCCATGCTAGGACCTTACCATTCATGATTAAAATTTGGTATCTTTTTTCTTCCAAGGCTAATATGGAGACCAAGTTTCTCATAATTCTTGGTACAGATAATACACCTGTTGATTGTAGGGAGATGCCTGAATTTAAGTGTATAGTAGTAGTTCTGATTCCTTTCACTGGATAGTTAGAGTCATCTCCAATGGTAACTTCCTCATCTAAATTTTCCACTAGTTTATCTAGTTTTTATCTAAACCTTTGATGTGATGTGACGCCCCACTATGAATTACCCAAGTTTTATGAATGGTGGTCACATGACTAGATAGGGCAGAATAAAATACAAATCCTTTTGGGTCTTTTTCTAAGATTTTTTTACTAACTTCAGCAATGGAGGCTTGAGGTTTAGGTCTATCAGAGCATTTCATTGCTTAATGGCCATATTTTTCACATCTATAACATTGTACCTTTGATATGTCCCTCCTTATATTGGATGTGAATCTTCCATTTGATCCTTTATCTTTCTTTCTTTTGAAGTTTCCTTTCTTATCAATCTTGTGGGAAAGAGACTTTAGAACATGTATATCTTTATTTGTGGAGTTTTGTCAAATCCCTCTTGTAATTAGCTTTGACTCTTCTTGAATGCAATTAGTCTTTAGATGATCAAACATAGGAATTTTAGATCGAGCACTTATCCCTTGAATGAATGCTTCCCAAGATGTTGGAAGTTCATTGAGAGTGAACGAGGTTAATTATTTACTGTCAAATGTATGTCTAATATTGGATAGTTGATCTCTCAGTTTTGTTATCCTCATGAAGTAAGACATGATTGATTCTCCTTTGATCATTTCACATGATGGATTTTTTTTTTAGTGCAAGAGCCCTGCTTGTGTTATTTATTTCATACATGCTCTCTAATTTTTTAAACATGTGATAAGTTGTATCTAATTTAGAGATAATTGGTACAATTTGATCTTTCATAGCATCTACAAGAATCTTCAAGGCTTTATTGTTGGTTTTCATTTATTGAAGTTTCTCACTATCTTCATGAGGTTCAGGTATGACTCCTTTTACAAATGTATCTAATTCATTTTCTCTTAAGGCAGGCATGATTCTAAACTTCCAAGATACAAAGTTAGAGGCTCTTTCTAATCGATCCTCAAATCTAACACCAGTCAACATTTTTTTGGATAGAAGGAGCTCTAGAAAAATTTAATTGCAGTTTGATGATAATCCTTACCTATATAAATATGAATTGATCTTATTTACGCTGGCTCTGATACCATGTAATTGGATCAGATTTATGTATATGGTGATTTAAATTTCATATTTTCACAATGTAGTGCAGAGGTATACTTAATAATTATCAAAATTTACCCAGTTAGATGTATCTAAGAATTAATTTTTGTGTCTAAATGTGTTCTTATTCACCAAATATCACTGGAGGTATATCCTCTTGTTATTATGATTTGTTGTATTGATTTACAGATGTCTATTTCAGCGTTATCAATTGCATTGTGTTATATCAATTTGAGTTAGAAAATACCAATAAATAGATCTAGGTGGTCTCACATACAGGTACAAATCTACATGAAAATTACATGGTTTCACTTAGGGTCATGTCTCTACGTGAGACCCCAAGTGATCTATTTGTTTATACAATTAACTCAATGATATTAACAATTAAAGTAATCATTAATCGATGAGACCATAATCGATTATATATATTTATCAATGTGTTTATTCAACTCAGCGATGAATTAATATGATTATTAATCGATGTAACAATTAATCAATTTTATGTATATTTAATAATATAGCCTATTATTAAATATACATATAAATTGTGATTGTTTATCTTCACTGATATTTAACCATACACAACAGTGATCTAGGATAGAGATCAAATGTTCAAGGCCGATAAGCCACTTATACATTTGATCATATCAGTTAGAATAATATGACTGAAGCTACATGTCGTTAACAATTTTTGACCTTGGAATATAGAAAGGAATCAAGGATGTCTTCACTAATGCATGGATCTGTGGATTCCACTCCTAGATCTTCAATGTTTTTATGCTTGATTGAACAATTTCCATGGAGGAAGAATGCACAAGGAATGGACAAAGGATATTCTTGCTTTCTTGAGAAATCCTCTACTTGGCCATCATGGGAGAGAAAATTTCTACAATGGAGAATATTTCCTTCAAAATGCCTTGGATACTTGGAGAGATGCTAGATCTTGGATTCTTTCTTTCAAATCTTGAATGCACTTGATTGACAAATGCTTGAGTGTAAAATCATATTCTTGGTTGTGGTTACCAAAATGAGGAGAGATAGGGTGCTTATATACCTCATCACATATTTTGGGATTCAAAATTAAGCCAAGTAAACTACGGGATCTAATTTCCCACCAAAAAACTACAACATGGCTCTGATTCAAATTTGGGCCCAAACTTTGGCGAAAAAATGCCTTGGGCATTTTTCTCCTAGGAACATAATGTTCAAGGTGTTATGTGCCTAGGAAAAAGAACCAAAATTCAAATGGGAAGTCAAGAAGATATGATAGATGTCAGATCAAAGGGAGATAGGTAGTTGGATCAAGCACAATAGACTTGAAATCTCAAAAATCACCAAAATGTGGCCTAACTGAGCTTCCAATTATGGGTGATAAATTTTTAGGATGGTACATTTATCCCCCACTTTAGTGGGAGTATGAGACAACCTCATGTTCATGGTAAAGTATATCAATGCATTGGAAAAAAATTATAAAGGTAAAGGAAACAAGGAAACACCAATCCCTCAAGTGAGTTAGTTCCTTATCACATCCAAAAAAAGATAAAAGAGGTAACACTTGAAGGTGAAAGAGAGATAAAGACAAATAGACATGACCAACTAACCTAGTAAGATATTTCCTTACTATGGATCATGCAAAGGGGAAATATTATTGTAGAAGATGGAATTGATAGTCTAGCAAGCCATGAGATGCTAGTTAACCCATCAAAATAAAGGGGATTAATCCTTAAGGAAAGCTTGTCTCCATTAAGAGATCCAAAAAAGCGGCCAGTCTAAGAACCAACTGAAAACATTTAGTCAAAGAACCAAAAGAAGGAATGATTAGTCTTAGGACCCAATGAATAATGCTTATGGCATGATAATGTAAAGATGAACGTAAGGAAATCATTATCTCCTTAGCCATATACATAAGAGATTTCATTGAATCATAGTGTTTGTGTGTGTGTGTGTGTGTGTGTGTGTGTGCGTGTGTGCAAAAATGTGAAATGGGGAGTGGAGTGTATGCTCCTACGTTAAATTGTTTGCAAACACCTTAATGGGAGCAATGACTTTGACAAATCATACATGCACCCACAAGAGATGTTTACACTATGAAATGCTCCTAAGAAAGGATGAACCGAGGGAAATGAAACACATGACAAAAAGAGAGCACAAAAGGGATCTACTAACTCTGGGGTTCATATGATCATATGATATATCATGTATATAAAAATGAACTGCCATTATCCCCCAAAGGTAGTAGAATGTCAATTTGGTGATCAACTGATGGAGATGATGAAGACCAAGTGATAATGAGTATACATATTTGTATAAATAGTTAGATCAATTATTATTTTGTCAATGATGTTAAGCAATTGATTTAATTATTTTTATTGAGTTGTCATATCATACGAAGGAGAAGTTAAATGGGTGACAAATACAGATCAGACAATGATTAAGTAATGTTGATATAGTTGTTTGCTACTATATATTTGATTTTATCAAGTCGGTACACTTGAGTGATTAAGTCATAAATTACAAGAGTTAAGTTATTATTGAAAAGAGTTACTCTACCAAGCTTGAACGAGTCAGTCAATATAGAGTTGTATTAACTGATTTTCAGTTACCAAGCACTGAGCACCAAGTAGTGAACAAAGTTAGTTATCGAGTTGCAAAGAAAATTTCCAAGTACATGGTATTGATTGTAAATGATGATAGGATAGAATTTAATAGAAGGCCATGATGGTCTTGATGTAGATGAGAATTAAAGGAAGTTTGTTAGGAGATCTATGAGCAAGAAAATTCAATGAGAAGATCTAAGGTGAATATTAAGCGGTTAAACCTGATTGTGAGAGTTATGAGAAAAGTTCAAGTTGTGAGATAAAAGTTAAATGGTTTACCAAGTTAAGATTTATGAAGAATATGATCGAACGACTGAGCACAAATGATGGAAAACCTAAGTAAGGAGATTAAGAGGAAAAAGTTTGTCTATATAAAGGATGAGAAATTAATAGAGATTATGATGTTGGCGAATTGAATTAAGAAGTAGAAGAAGCTGAAGAACAAAGTTACCGATTAGAACAAAGAAGCAAAGAGAGCAGAATCTATAGTCTAAAATAGAGAAAAATGGAGTATGTGATGCCAGTATTCATGTGAGCATAAAGGATCTGACACAAGAAAAAGGTAGTTACTATGTTTACTATTTCTTATTAGCATTTGTAACAAAGAAAATCTCTTAAGTGAGAGGATTTAACAGTCCTATTTGTAAATCCTAGATGTAGGTGACATTCCAAAAGAGTGCTTAAAGTCCTCTAGCAAGGCCATTCCTAAAAAGGTGAATATCTTAACCGATTTGAGGGAAATCCCTTAACTGGGTCACATTTAGCAAATGTGTTTGTAATCTTTAACATGATAAGTTCTTAACCAAGCATACTTAAGAAAGGTACATTTTTATTGTGGGTCACAATTCCCACAGAGTTTTTTCCCATATTGGGTTTACTCATTAAATCTGGTGTCAACCAAGTTAAATCTGTGTTGACTGAGTTTGAATAATTGATTTGAATATTATGAGATGTATGTTTGTTTAAGTTATTAAGTTATTTGGTGAATCAGTTATTACTGTATTTAGTGCTATCGAGTGAATCAGTTAGTTGAGTTTTAAATGTTTAAGTTTGATTTGGTCTGATTCACCCCCCTCTCAGTGGGACCAACACAAAAACAATGAAATAAGGTCACATAAGAGATACAAAGAAGATTCTTTTTGTATTAACATTATGAAGACCAAAAAGAATGGTAGCTACAATTTGTCATCATCCCTAATCAGACACCACAAAGGAACATTTATGAATAATGACAGATGCGCTACATAACATGTATACAACATATAGAAGAAATGAGATACAAATAGAAGAATGTCACAACATGTTGATTTCTTTATCATCTTGTATCAATGGAGAAACAAGGGTCGTTTAAAGAAATCTAGGAAAAACTTATAACAAGAAACACATCATGGAGGAAGCACATTGCAATGAGAAAACACAAAGGCATCTACCATACAAGAGGAGCTAATAAATCATATCACCTACCCCCATCTCAATTTGTATCATTTAGGGAAAGTGAGAAACATGCAAGAGGATAAACATCAAGCATGATAGATGAAACAATATCCAATTACAAACAAGTACCATGCTCTAAGGATGAGTCACTTTGTTTGTTACTAGGATTAAGAGATAATTATTTTAAAAAACTAGCTTGTAAATCATGATTAATATCAATATGCTCATACATATCGTTAGAATCACTAGCATGAACTTCATTTGTATTAGAAACATTGAAATCATTATCAAGAGTATCTTCTTCATCCAAATTAATCAAAATAGAATCTCTAGTTTGAATAGAATCATCATGTTTGTTCAATTTCATCTTTTTAAGATTAAATTCCTCCCTTGGACTATGCATAGGCTAATCAAAGGGAATCAAAGCATTAGTAGGTGTTTTAGGGGAGAAAAGGTTTTGGGAATCATGTTCACAAGCTCTAGCATGGTATTTATAGTGATGGTCATGAAAAAAATGTTTGTATTTGGTTTTGTTTAAAATTTGATTTGGTTTAGGATGAATCAACATCGGGTCCTTTTCTTATTTAAGAGGAAGAAGGAAAGGCACCACACTAGGTTGAGAGATAGCAACTGCAAAGCATTTATACAATACAAAAGGTGGAACTGAAGCATGAATAGGAGGTTTTAAAGGTGCAGGAAGAAGCCGAGGTCCAGGGCAAGGAGATGGAACTATAGGAGAGGAATTGCTAAGTTTAGAAATCTTCTTAATTTTAAATTTTTGATAGGATAAGAAATAGTTATCTTCACTAGGTTGAACAAGTTAATACATGGAAGGCCAAAATAATTCAAGGTAATTTTTTTCTTGAGTAGCTAAAGGATAATATGTAATATGGTTAATCGTGATGGTTTCTCCATCATGGAGAAATTTCAAACACTGATGGTCAAGACAAACTATAGCTTTCATGGAGGTGAGCCAAGGAAGGCCAAGTCTAACTTTAAATTGATCAGAAGTTGGGATGACAACAAAGGTAACATCTGAGGTTGTATTACCAACTTATATAGGAAGAGTAATGGAATCATGGGTAGGATAAGTGAAACCATTAAATATTTTGATCATCACATCAGATTTATCATACAAATCTCGCTCGATTTGTCTAGCGTAAAGATGTTCTTTAGTTATAAAATTCATTATGCAAGTAGGAGCTATAAGAACTCCACAAGAGGGAATATTGTTAATATTTGCAACTATGTAAAGAGGATCATTAGGTGCACTAATAATCTCGCTAGGATAAAATGTAATGCAAAGATCAGGATCAAGTTTGGGTTTAGGTTTGGACTGATCAATAAGGTTGATAACATTGTTGGCTTTGATACACTGAGTGTCGTAACACATAACACTAGGATAATCAACAACATGGGTAGACGAAGAAGGAAAATACGAAATAGACTCAATGATATTGGTTGAATGGGAAGGTGAATGATTGGTATAAATTTGCAAGTTTTTGTTGGGAAGGGCAACACATTTGTTTCCTTGATCATAAACACCCTCAATAGATATAGCATTAGAATCAATGAGATCTTGAATAATATATTTAGAAAGAGATGCAAAATTATGAGAAGGTTTAAAATATGATGACAAAGGAGCCACACCTTTGGATGTTTCTACCACTTACACATCAATATTGTTTTATGAATTATTGATCTTGATGAAGTCTTTTGGTTTTTGAAGCTTTTGAAAAAGTTGGAATGCAACATCACTCTTATCAACTAGAGCCATTGGAGTGGTGCTCTAAAATTGACTCAATTAAAGACGATAAGTATGAAGCACTAAAAACAATTGAATATAAGAGGAGAATTAAGAAATAAATATCTTATCTCTAATGTGTTTTTATTAAGTACCAATGAAAATACATTGAATATCAATATTAGGCACAAGGTAAGAAATATGAGCATGTAAATGCTTAAATCTACCAATGAAATCAATCACTTTTTCTTTAACACCTTATTTACAATGCATTAAATCAGTAAAAGAAATCTTCAGACCAATATTGGTTTGAAACTATTGAATGAAAGCATTAGAAAGTTTTTGGAAAGAATTAATGGAATAAGGGGGTAAAGAGCAGTACCATTGCAAGGCCTTGTCTCGGAAGGTTCTAGTAAACAATTTTTTCATGAACCTATGATCAAGAGAAAAGTCACTACACAATATTTGAAATTTCTTAACATGGGTCAAGAGATCATATTTACCATAAGTTTATAAATGAGGTATTTCCATGTATTGAGGGATAATGATATAAATAATGTCCAAGCACAAAGGGATAGCAATGTCACATGTGGGAATGTTGAATTTTGATTGATTGATAGAGGCAACATTTTGTTGCAAGAATGAAATGGTTTGAGCAAGGCTATTGATAGTGGATTTGGTAGAGAGATTGGTATGAGACATACGTGAAAGGTTGGGACCATTATGAGAAATGGAAGGAAATTAGAATATGAAAATGGAACATTATTGTATGTAGGCATGGATGAAGGTTGAGAAACACATGGAACAATTGAGGGAGGAGGAATAATAAGATTAGGAATGCTTCCAAGACTAACATATGTAGGATTGATATTTGAAACAAATGTATTCATGAGAGGCGGAGCATAAGTAGAAACACTAGGCAATGAAGTAGGAATAGGAAGGGAAGTTTCAAAACTAGTGGGATGTTGAGTTAAACCTAACTATTGAGAAAAATACATAATAGGATTAACATTACTATAAAAAATATAGTCAATAGTTCATAACAAGTTGATTCCATGTTCATCATTGTGAATTTTTGTGACTTAACCATTGTTCAAAATTCTCAAAGTCATGGGTAATATTTTTCACTTGGGTAGGAGGAACACTTAAAGACTCATCTTCATCATGATAAGAGTGGAAAAAAGGATTCTAAACTATAGTATGAATGTCATTAGTAGGTATGTGCATCTCATCAATCTTCCTAGGAAATAGGACTTAGGATCAAAGGAATCCATAAGTATATGACTTCTCCTAACAAGAATGCTATAGATGGGACTCAATGTTATATCACTCATGCACAAGAGAAGAAAGAAAAGATAGATCTAAAAATTACAAGTATTAAATTTGAAAGAGGTATACAAACACTCATTACATTTATGCAACATGAATTGAATTGCACATAAAATCTAATAATTAATACATCTAATTATGAAATGAAAATTGAGTGTCTAATGCATATAAAGGTTATCTAACACCAAAATCAAAATGGAAATTTTATGCGTTAGGTTCACCAAAAATGTACATAAAGGAAAGATGGTTAAGAATAGGGTTGATGAAATGAAAATGATTATCAACCTGTCCTTAATGCACAATTCATAAGGAAGATGCACCACTAGGCTCAAAGATAGTTTCAAGCACTAAGTGGGACAATTAGTTATTTCCTTCACTCATTATGATTAATAATGAAATAGATTTAGAAAAAATGACCTAGTGATGTAAGATAAAAGACTAATAAGCAAATATAAGCAGTTTTAGGAAAGACAAACTAACGAAAAACAAATAGGAAGCTACAACTACTTGAAATAGGAACCTGAAAAACTAAATTGACCTGAGATCTGAACCTAAAGGTGATTTTCTAGGTACAAAATATCTTGGAAATTTTTTACTTGGAAACAAGAAGCCTAGGGCATTTTGTTCCTAGGGATTTTTCCTGAAACTTTGACTGTCAATCCCACAAATCCCAAACTTTATGGATTTTTTCCTTATAGCTACACCTCTTATTCCTACACACAAAAATGGAGGAAAAGGTTGTGAAAATGGGTTTTCCTAGATCAAAACCCTATTTAGGAATCAACCTTGAAAATGAAATGAAATTGTACAAAGGGAAGTAAATATAAAGACAAATATTAGACTTACCTTGTAGATACCTTCATGAACACATGTTGATATCACACATATCGATGAAGATGTTTGAATGTTGCTTGAATTGTATTTTTTGATGTTAGAATGTAGAAAAGAATCAAGAATTCCTTAAAAAATGCATGGATTCATTAATTTCACTCCTAGATCTTCAATGTTGTTATGCTTGATTGAACACTTGCTATGGAGGAAGAATGCATGAGGAATGGACAAAGGATCTTATTTCTTGCTTGAGAAATCCTCTAATTGGCCACCATGGGAGAGAATATTGATAAAATGGATAATATTTACTTCAAAATGCCTTGGATTCTTGGAGAGATGCTAGATCTTGGATGCTTGCCTTCAAATCTTGAATTCACTTGATAGCCAAATGCTAGAGTGTAAAATTATATTCTTGGTTTTGGTTACCAAAATGAGGAGAGATAGGGTGTTTTTATACCTCATCACATATTTAGGATTTGAAATTAAGGTGGGAAAACCATGAGATCTAATTCCCCACTGAAACATAAAAATAGGGCTCCGATTCACATTTGGGCCCAAAACTTAGGGAACAAAATTACCTAGGAATTTTGTTCCTATGATCATAATGCCCAAGGCATTATGTACCAAGAAAAAAGCATCAAAATTCAAATGGAAATCTAGGAAGATATGATAGATGCTAGATCAGGGGGAGATAGGTAGTTAGATCAAGCATAATGGACATGAAATCTTGAAATCACCAAAATGGGGCCTAACTAAGAATCCAATTATGGGCGCTAACTTTTTAGGATGGTACACCTAGTGACAATGAATTATTCAAATAATTCATGACAAATTTAGTGGTACAATTATTGCATGCTTGTGCCTTTGTCCATCTCATGCAATAGTCTTTTTTGTAAAATAAAAAATCAGTGTCTGATAGATGATAGGGGGTTAATCATTCCAATGAAATCAAGCCCCTAATAGGAAAATAAACATACCTCACAGACTAGTTGAAGATGCATCACATGGTTCCTTTCCCATGTTGAGCTTGTTTGACACACATGACATGCCCAAACATGCTCATTAGTATTCTTGAACAATGTTGGCCAATAATTGTTGGAAATATATGTTTGGTTGTCTTTTGTCATTGATGTCAAACATTTTGTTCCAAAGGTGTTTGTGGTGGCTCAAACCCTATTGTGCAAAAGTCTTCCATTCTTCTATTTTGGGAGGAGTAAGTTTGTGTATTAGACCTTTAGAACAATGGAATATGTGTATAAATTAAGTGATACAAAACAATATATATTCTGAACAGTGTCGCGGAAGACAATCGGTACAGTGGAAGAAAGTTATGTATTCTGTGATCTTGTGAAGATAATGTTTTATAGTGCTTTGGTATTTTTTCTCATATCCAAAAGCCTATGTGATTTGGATATCTCTGGTTCAGTAAATAGAGGAAATACAATTTCAATTGCAGTGCTTCATTTTGTGCTTTCCAAAAGGTTGTGTTCTAAAAATTAGGCTTGAAGGTGTGTTGAAACTTATGTAGATGGATTTAGATTTTGGTCTTCATTGTGGAATTATATGGTGTTTCAAAAGTTATTCCTAGTGTTCTAAAAAATACATTCACCAGTGTTGCAGTTATGTTACATTATTGTTCTAGTCCATAGATATGTTGTGACAACCTCTGATGTGGACTGGTGACATGTACTAGTGTCTCTAACATAGCGTATGGATCTCATCATGACATGTAGATGTCCAGATTTAGTTGGTAAGTCATGTGGTTCTTTATCCAATATGTTTCTATATGTTTAAGATGGTTTTAGTTACTCTCATGATTGTAGATCTGAAAGTTGGTTATGCGTAGCATGTTCATAGTCCCTCTCTCTCTCTTGGAGTGGATCACGTTTCTTGATTTATAACTAGAGCATTCCATTTAATGATTATCTCTTATCTGGTTAGGTTTGTGCTATGTATGACCTATATATTTAATGTTTATCTCTTATATATTTGGGTCCACTATGTTTTGGCCCATATGCTTCTAGGATAAGACCTTTTTCATTTTTCTATTGCCTTGGACGACTTGTAATTTAAATTGTAATATCCTTTTGCATGGTCAACTTTGTTGTAATCTCTAACAAACTATATTGTATATAAGTACAATCTATGCTTTGGAAAAATGTAAGGTATAAAGCAAGTGAACAATGTGTAAACCAATGAAGATCTATAGTTAGTAGACTAGATTTCAGTGATAGTGGTAGCAAAGAAAAGGAATTACTAGTGTGCTATTAAGTTTGAAAGTATTGTGCAAATCAACTATATTGTCAGGAGATTCTTTCATTATCTCTGTGAATATTTGTATGTTCCTAATAAAGCGAGTCTTGGGTGCATAAGTTTGGTTCTAGATATTTCAACTTTAAGAGTGAGCTCCTATTTGTATTCATTTTTGTATTGACAATGAGCCTTTGGTTGCAAATCTGGATCAATGATCTACCATATTTGTAATCAGATCTTTACATCAGTGAATTATTACTACTGGGATCATCATGCTCTTTCCAAGTTTGGTTTTTTTGTATATAAAATCAAAGTGTTCATATGTTGTTGGTTTTGTTCGTTACTTGCTTATTGTTTAATGTGGCGATTGTTGAAGTTAGTTAGTAGGTTTTGGTTTATGTTGATTCACTCCCCCTTCTTAGCATCTGAAGTGTGTTTAATAGTAGTATCTCAGCCTTAGAATTTGGTGTATGGTATATTTAGCATATCTGTATAGATCATGTCATACATATTATGAAATTCAGTTAGAACTTGTTTGGCCTCTACTTGTATAATTAAATATTCGCCTAATTACACTTTACTTAAGCTAACTTAGAATAATGCATACATAGTAGTTTTCATATGAGATACTTAGGAGTTTGTACCTTTATTTGCACACGGTGTAGGATAAATTCCACTTTAGGTGGTGATAATAGTTATGACATTCCACTTTATACATTTTATTTACCTTTAGTGCACTTATCACATTATCATCCTCCACATGTTTCACATACTTCATTGTGCAATTGAGGATGATCCACCTCTAGTGGACATGTACTTCCACCTTGTGTGGGTGATAAGTTATCTTCTCCTTATCATGGTCTCTGATTGCCTTACCTATATAAGCAGGCAAATCTACATGATGTAATCAAGTACTTTGTATGTAATCCAATTGATTCATTATTTTTCATATTGATGATAATACAATTTATTCTTGTCCATATTTTGTCTCTCTTATATTTTTGGTATTCATTGGCCTCTAGATCTTGGGTTGTTGCTGTTAGAAAATTCTTATAGCCTCATCCCTATTTAGACACCTTAAGCACAAACCTTCATAATTGCATTTATGAAGCTACCCATTTTTTAACATATACAAGCTATTTTTCATCTTTAGTGCTCTTCACTTGGAACTGTTCCTACCCTTAGGATATTGATTTTGCAACAAGTAATACACCACATACTGATACCATATCTATGTGATCACTCCTTGGTGAGTATAATATTGGAAAATGAGGCCTTCATTTGGCTCTGCAATCATCTTTATTAATCCTTATCCTCAAATCAGTCTCATTGACTAGATTTCTTGATCGATTTCTTGAAGAATTGCCATCCATTTATCCTATCATTCTCCTAGCTCATTCTTCATCAATAATGATTTTATGGTTGGGTCCAGAACCACAACTATGACCTTTCCTCTTAGCATATAATCTTAAAACTTCTTGGCCACTTTCACAAGAGTGAAAGATTATTTATCAAAATTTAGATACCTAACTTATGCATTATTTAATAGGAAACTCATAAAAGCAATGGGATTTTCTACCTCATCTTCTCCCTTCTGGGTCAAGATTCAAGTACACGAATGTCTAGATTTAAAGGAGAACACTTTGAAACAACAAGCATAAACTAGGCTAGAAAGTACTGACACACTGATGATCAAAATCTTGATTTCCTCAAAAGATTTCTTAGCTTCAAACGTCCAGTCAACCTTAGCATCTTTCTTTAACATATCATTGAGTGAGAATAGAATCTCTTTGAAACCACTGATATACTTCATGAAAAATTTGATTTTTCTAAAAAATGATTTCAGTTCATTTTTGCTATTAGGGGGAGCCAATTTTATGATGTCCCCAATCCTAGTTGGATCGATTGCTATAATTACCTCAAAAATTATGTGGCCCAAAAGTTTTTCTTTGATAACCCCGGATATGCATTTCTTAGGACTAAGGGAGATACTAAAATTGTGACACCTTTAGAGTAGCTTGCGCAAGTCATGTACATGCTCTACATTGTTCTTTGAGAAGAAATTCAAATCATTCATATAAATTATGACACATTTACCTACAAGCCCTTTGAATGTTGTGCCCATCACACATATAAGCATTGTGCTTGCATTGATCAATCCAAACAACATACTGCGATATGAAAATGTACCCCAGTTTGTAATAAAGGTAGTCTTGAGACTCTTCTCTTCCTATACCATTACTTGGTTATATCCTGAATATCCATCTAGGAAAGACATCATTTACAAACCATTGATAATATATAAAACTTCATCCAAAAAGAGAAGGGGGTAATTGTCCTTTTCACAGACTTTATTTAGATTTCTAAAATCAACACAAAGTATGATCTCACCATTCTTCTTATGGATCAGAACTAGATTCCCTACCTAGGAAGAATGTCTCACTAGGAAAATGATCTTAGCATCCAACAATTTTTGTACTTCTTTCTGTATTAATGGTTGTATCCAAGCATTGACCAACCTCTTTCTTTGGCAAAATGGTTTGGAACCTGGGTTCAAAAAAATGGTATTCACAATCACTGAGGTACCATAGGTTTTCAATTCCTCATATATCCATGCTATGATGTCTTGATAATCCTTGAGGATTTGTACAATTTTTTCTTTATCTTTCTTTGTGCCCACTTTTCCAATAAGGACCTCTCATCAGTCTTCTTCAATGCAAAGATTATGAGTATCATACTTGTATCCAATTGGAAGGGGAGGTAACCTTCTCCTTGCCATAACCTCATCCTAATAAAACATCCTTTCTAACGTGATCACACCATTGGGGATGCATTATTTCTAAAATTTAGGATTCCTTCATCACTAAGCTTTCTAGACTTGAGACATTCTTCATCAATAATTTTATTTTAAAAACTACCACTACACTTTATGAATTCTAATATATGTTGATCATCAAAGACTTCAAAATTGGTGATGTTATCCAGTATGGTTGGGGAAATGATAAACTCTAGTGAGAAATTTTTCAATTTTTATTTCTTCATGATCTTTAAAGAGCTATCCAAGATAGAAAGGGCGCCCACAACACTATTTTATGTCTCAGAATGGACTTAATGTTGAATGCTTTGAAATCTTCAATGAGATTCCATATCCTTTTTTAGTACACGCTTAGGATTTTATCATTGTATGAGTATTGAATACATATATACCTTATAATGAGTTGAGAATCTACTTCCATGATCAGTGCCTTGATTTTCCTTTCATGAGCCATCAATAGACCTCAATCCAATGCTTCATATTCTTCTACATTGTTAGTACACAAGAATTGAAGTCTATATATTGTAGAGAATGATTTTATTCTTGGGTTAATCAGTTCAATTCTAGACCCAACTCCTGGATTAAATTTAGAACCGATAGACCAAAGCTTCCATACATTGTGTTGCTTTGTGGCCTTTGGCCTCAGTTACATTTCATGCTTATCTTTTAGTACAACTAGATTTCAAATTGGTTTGGGCAAACCTTCAGGGAGTTCTTGTTCACTTTTAGGTGGGGC
Organism: Thuja plicata; assembly: GCA_018584345.1. Classification (NCBI taxonomy): domain Eukaryota; kingdom Viridiplantae; phylum Streptophyta; class Pinopsida; order Cupressales; family Cupressaceae; genus Thuja; species Thuja plicata. The sequence continues at coordinate 2,382,302 of MU224853.1, read as the reverse complement.
CATCTCTACTTATGGCTTTGTTACCTCATTAATTATAGGAATGTGAGATATTGAGTCAGTATCTAAGCACCCACCATCAGATGTATTTTTACTTTCCACATGTACAAATCTTGACACTGATCTTCTGAACTAGAACTATCACCAAGTGCTTCTTGAGATATTTGAATCAATATTCTTGAGAGGGCATCTTGACGAAAAGGACATGTGAATTTATTAAGACTTTCACGATGGAGGTAGCAATATCCAGGCAACAAAAAAATATTTGAATCAACATCCCTTCCTAGATGCTGCAAATTTTTAGTCATCTTTCGTATGAACTCTTGAAAAAATTCTTCATCAAGGTTGAATTCTTACAAACCCATCATCAAGATATAATCAAGATTTTCTTCTACTATGGAATTAAAATGAAAAACATGATCTAATTTGTACACCCCTAAATCAGATCATATGAAGAGGACTTCATTTTGCGTGTTATACTTCATGATCATATTTTTAAGTTTTTTCTTAGCATCTTAGTTTGATTATTCAAACCCCTCCAGTGAAACCATAACTCTAAAATTAGTGGACAACCAAACTCTTAGGCATTTGGTCCATTCTCTACTAAACAATATTCAATATATTTCAAGGATGTCTACCAAATGTATGTCAATATGTTCTTAAATTCTTGGATCTGCAACCAATTGAACATGAATTGTTTCAAAATCCCCACCACTTTCACTTCCATTTTATCTAGCTATATGATGACTTTGTTAGTTGGTTGGGGAGTGATTCAGAAGCTCTAGTATATAGAGTATGGAATTAAGTTCCAAGAGGATCCCAAATCTATCAAGAAATTATGTAAATTCTTTCCAAAAATCTACAGGCTCAACATAGATGGGGACATTTTGACTTTGTCCTTGAATATAGTAGGCAGGACTTTGGCTGCATTAATATTATACATAAAGACGAATGGTGTAGCAGTGGGAGTGCTCTATTTTGAATTATCAAGAGACCTCAATAATGCATCTCTTTGGGAAGGGCAACTCTGTAATATGTCATACATGGAAATGTTTGATTTGGTTTTCTTTAACTCTAATGCGTTATATTTCTCCAAAGTTGGAGTAAAATTCTTGGTCACTGTAGGTGCATTCATGGAGCTTGAAACAACAAAATTTACCCCTTTTGGTGGTTTCAGGTTGTTACTAGCATGAGCATCAAGTGGATTCTGGTGCAATCCTTGAGGAATCCCATTTGTGAGGGGTTCTTTCATTCTTAGATTATAATTGTTGTGATTGTTATTCTAAAAATCATGGACTTTTGAGTATTCAGACTAACTTTGTCTTTGGAAGAGAAAGATGAATTGGTGTGTGGACATAATAACCCGACCAAAAGAACCCTAGAGGGAATAACTTATCCAAAATAACCCAAGGACAAAATAACCCAAGCCAAAATAACCCGTGGTCAGAATAACCCATGGGCAAAATAACCCAAATGACCATAAATAGTCACAAAAACTATTTATTAAACTAAATTATAAATATGATTACATGGAATATAAACAAGAATGAAAAAATATAATCTTTAAGATAAAAAAGGGATTGTAAGCCACCATAAAGCTATTTAGGTCATTTTTAGACCATATATCCATTATATAGCCTTAAAATAGCCTTAAAACACCTTTAATATGCTTAAATAACCTATAAAATGGTAAATAATTATAAAAGTAAATGCAATTTCGTGGGAATAAGCTAATTAAAAGTTATTATGAAAAGATATAAGTGAAAAGACATTATGAAGAGGCATTAAGAAGATATATAAATTGGTAAAATTAAGAGAAGTAAAGAAAGGAAGAAGGGGAGAAGAAGTAAGAGTGTGCAAAGTGATAAGAAGAGGAGAAATCCAAATTCATAAAAGAAGAAATTTTGTAATACATGTTTTTGAACATTAACTTAAATTTCCTAGGGTTTTCTAAAATAGTATACAAAAATCAATATACCGTTAGGGAACCAATAAACTCTTCATAATTTTTAATATATATAATGTCACTTGAGTTTTTAACAAGTGAAAAAAATAAGAAATTACTTATTTTAAATGGTTACACATTTTTGTTTCATCGACAAGGCATCAATAAAATGATCTTGAATTGTGTCGAATACTTTACAAGTAAATGTTCAAGTCAGTTTTATACTACAATACAAATAGAATCTAATGATGTGATTAGTAGTACAAAACATCGTCATGCTCCAAAACATGAGATGATCATTGCCAAACACAAATTGAATGAAACGAATGACATGGCTTTCTTGAATAAAGATTCTACAAGAAATAACATTGATTCTTCATGTTCTAATCTTTCATTACGTATAGCAGGAGCAATACCATCAACCAATGCATTACCCAAAATGATTCAAAGAAAAAGATTAATATTTGAAGCACCACTGCCAAATCCTCAGACATCAAAAAATCTTATCTTACCCGTTGAATATACAATTAGAAATAGAGGGGAAAATTTTCTTATTCAAGACAAATGGTGAGAATTTTTTTTTAATATTCACCACCACACAAAATTTGTAATTACTGAAAGAATTTGAAAATTGGTTTAGTGACAGTACATTTAAAATAGTGTTGAGTATTTTTCAATAGTTCTACAAACATGTTACAATGTCGATGGCGTATTTGTATTTGAGATTAAGAAACTTGTTGCATTAGATTTTGTGCCTTAGATAAATGTAATTGATGCATTTGAAAAAATTCTACAATCTCATTATTATACAAAATAATAGGAGACTCTACAACCCATAATTGATTGTTTTGAAGACACATGGATTGGAAGACTAACTAGAAGAGGCAACAGAGGATCACCCAAGTTAACAATCACAATGTGGAATTTTTATTTATCTATTCAAGATGATCTTCCCAAAACCAATAATAATATTGAGGGATGACATAGAGGATTTCATGAATTGATTCAAGAATTGTACTACAACTCAATCTAGAAATTCATCAAATAAATAATAAAATAATAGGGTCTTCAAGAGAATAAAATAGAGAAATATATGGTTGGATACACTAGGCAACTAAGCAGGAAAAAATACCATGAACTCAAAGAAAGATTAAAAGGACTGGTTGATGGTTATGACAACCATAACATTTTAGATTATATTGAGTGACATCATTTCCAATACCTGATAGGTGGAGTCTTATCCTGCTTTACCATGATGCAAAGTTGTCCTTGTTCAACTTAGGTACATCCCTTTTTCTCATCTTGTGTTCTTTATCTTGAGTCTTAAAACTCTCTCTTCCAAGAACACAAGCCCTGATACCAATTGTTAGAATAAATGAGAGGGGGGGGGGGGGGAATCAGCGGCCTCAAAAATNAGAACACAAGCCCTGATACCAATTGTTAGAATAAATGAGAGGGGGGGGGGGGTGAATCAGCGGCCTCAAAAATTAATCCAATAATTCAACCAAAACTTTATACCACAAATATAAAATATCTAGTTATCTTCAATCCTACAAGATGTATGCCTTGTGTGATTCTAACATATATATTTCTTGGTGTTTATACTTTTTATCCTTTCCTTTAGCTTTACCGAATAGCAGTCTATCTTTTCTTAACCTTTACCAAAATACAGTAAATAACTTAGTGTTTATCGATCAATCCTATTTTAGTAATGTGTAAAGAAAAAAATCAAAGAAATGAACCATATACACATTTGACACATGGATTTTTAATGTGGAAACCCTATTAAGGGAAAAACCACTTGGGACTGGTAACCCAAAATTTTCACTCTTCTGAAGTGAGCTCAGTGAAGAGCCAACCCTGTTAAAGGTTACAAACACACTATTAAGTGCGGCCTTGTTAGAGGATTTAAAACTAACAATTTATCACTTGACCTAGCATTCACTATGTTGTCAGCATGAAAACCTTTTGATACTCCTTGGGATGTATCTCAATATATAAAGGATGGTTAAATCCCACTCTGTTAAGAGATTTTATGAGTTAATGGTTAAACTGAATCAATAGATGATCTGTTCATAAATACAACTTTGTATTACAGTTTTTTAGATCTATTGTAATTCCATAATACCTCTCTAATTAATGTTATCTTCAATTCCTTTTGCTCCACTTCTTTTTTCTTGGTGAATGCTGTTGCTTCTTTTTTGCTCAGTGTTTGTAGAATTCTTAGCTTTGTTCTTCAGCTTGTATGATTAGATCTGCATAAAGAATTCTATCTTCACTAGAATTTTCTTCAGCATTCCTCTCTTAATAATGAATTACTTGTCTCTTTATATAGAAATAATTTCACTATTTCTTATCCTTCTTGTTTTCTTCGTTGATCACTTCTTGATCCATAAAGCTCTCCATGCTTGCTTTAGTTTTATTCTGTAAATATCTCCTTATTTTTTGGAATACAACATGCTTTAAATCTCCTTCTTATCTTTAGCTTTTAAATGATCGATGAAAACAAAGTAAACAATCAATTAACTCTAAATATAGCTCCTGCTAGCTAAGTTGTTTTGTCATTTCCTAACTTCAGTTCTCATCGGTCAACACTTTAGTTGTGCTTGGTGACAACTGCAGATAGCTCATGCATCAACTTCAGTTCTATTCGATGACAACTATAGTTAGCTCGGTAATGCTTTCTCAAGTATCACTTGCTTGGGTAATATTATCCGTTGGGTAACACTGTGAACTTCTATGTTTGGGGTTCACTTTCTGTCGGGGTTTACTGTCACTCGGTGTACATGATTACTGATGACAAAAACTTTGTCTCTTCATATCTTTAAGTGTTGTGACAATATGCGTATGAGAAATCATACCATATTAAGCTGACATCAATGAAAATACAATTCATTAACTGATTTAATGTCTTGCATTTACTTTCTACAGCTCAGTGATCATCAACTTTGTCATCTTCAAACAATCAATCAGTTATTGTTCATTGATCTCTCCCTTTGGCATTGATGGCAACATACTACATACTACTAATAAAATATGAAATATATCTGTTGTAGTTCATCAATCTCTTCCAAACTTATTGTTTTATAACCAATACAAATGTCTGACTCTCAGTAAGCTCTAATAGCTTAGATTTGATTCTTGCAGTGTATTATCTTCATTATTCATTCCCTTTACTGGATAGATGGAGAAACTTCTAATTTTATTTCTCCCTTTTTTATAGAATCTCTTCTCCCTTTTATGGATAGATATGTAGTGTTAACTTTTCTCCAATCCTCTCCCTTAGATGGATGATTAAATTTTTTGAAATTTTCTTTGCTCTCCCTTTGACTGTTCCTCTCCTTGATGGATAGTTCTTTTCTCTCCCTTTGGATGATTATGATGGATATTTCATATCTCTTTTCCCTTTGACAACAATATATTTCATTGAATACTTCTCTCCCTTTGACAACAATACCAAACTATATCTTTTTTTTTTCATAATATATTCCTTGAATTTCCTCTCCATCAACAATACAATAACTCTGATGTTCGGTGCAGATACGTACCTTTCTTTGTACTGATAGATCTTTGCAGTCCATATATTATCTTGCATCAACATGAATGATCTTTGGATAATGTGTAGGTTGATGCAGCCTCCTAGTCAGCTTAGTAACTAGTAGACAAGGGTCGAATCTCTAGTCTCTTCCTTCGGTACTCAAATGTATCTTTTGGCAATGGCTTTGTGAATATGTCTACTAATTGTTATTTGGATTGAACATATTCCAGTATCACTTCTTTCTCTTGCACTTGTTCTCTTAAGTAATGATACTTAATAGAAATATGCTTTGTCTTAGCATGCATGATAGGGTTCTTTGAAATGTTGATAGCACTAGTATTATCATAATAGATAATTACTGGATCAAGGATTTCCATATTCATACCTTTTAGCAATTGCTTGATCCATGCAATGTTAGGTAAATTTGCAACAACAACCACATATTCTGATTTTGTAGTGGATTGTGAGATGTATCCTTTCTTCTTACTTATCCATGTGACAAGTCTGTCACCCATAAAGAATTCTCCTCATTTTGTGCTCTTTCTATCATCTAAGTTTCCATCCCAATCAACATCTGTATAGAATTGAAGCTCAAATTTGCCTTCTCTTTTATACCATAGACCATAGTCTTTGGTATTCTTTAGATATATCAGAATTATTTTGATAGCAGTCATGTGTGATTCCTTGGGATTAGCAGAGAATCTTGCAACTATTCCAACTACATGTGTTATATTTGGTCTAGTATGTACAACATACATTAACTTTCTAATCATAGATCTATATAGGGTCTTATTTACCCTAGTTAACTTGTATTCCTTTGTCAGTTTGCATATGGTTGCCATAGGTGTTCCAACTGGTTTGGAGTCTTCCATCTTGAAAATCTTGAGAACTTCCTTGATGTATTTGGATTGTGTGATGTATATGCCTTCATCCTATTGAAGAATCTATAGAACAAGAAAGAATTTGATCTCCCCACATATTGAAATCTCAGACTCTTTTCTCATTTCATCAACAAATGATTTTCATAACATATCATTACCTCCAAATATGATATCGTCAACAAATATTTCAGCAATCAAAATGTTATCATCAGTATCTTCTTTTAAATACAAATTACTGTTATCACTTTTTCTTACAAATCCAATACTTATGAGATAAGAGTGAAGTCTTTCATACCATGCTCTCGGTGCTTGTTTCAATCCATACAAGGCTTTGTGTAGTCTATAGACCATGTTTCTCTTTTTAGGATTAACAAACCATTTTGGTTGTTCAATGTATACCTCTTCTTCAAGTATTCCATTTAGGAATACAGATTTGACATCCATTTTGTATACCTTGAATCCTTTGTAGGTAGCATAAGCAAGTAGAATTCTTACTCCTTCTAGTTTAGAAATGGGTGCAAAGATTTCTCCATATTCAATACCTTCTTCTTGTGCATACCCTTTGCATACTAGCCTTTCTTTGTTCCTTGTGAATTCTCCATTCTCATTTAGCTTATTTCTAAATATCCATTTGGCACCAATGACATTTTTTTCATTTGGTCTAGGTACTAATGTCCATGTTATTTTCTTTTCAATTTGTTCAATCTCTTAATTCATAGCACTGACCCATTCTTCATTCTCAAGTGCAGTATTGACAGATTTAGGCTCAAAATCACAAATCAAACATCTAGGGTTCAGTGACTTACTTCTTGTTCTCATTCCATTTTTTTTGTCTCCTATGATCTGGTTCTATGGATGGTGTCTTCTAACATACTTGGAAAGTACCATTTTAGCTCTATGTTCATCATTCTGATCATCATCTTGACCTTCATTTTGATCTTCATCGCTTGGTACATCATTGTGAGCAATTTCTTGATTTTCGGTGTTTGCATCCTGATGCTTGAGTGCAATGTTCTATTGCTCGGTAGCGATACACTGTTGCTCGAGTAGAGTATCAGGTTCTTCATTGTAGACAAATCTATTTTAGTCTTCTGGTTCCTTTCTAATTTCCTCATCATTTTTCTCAGCAAATTCATCCACTTTGACATTTGTACTTTCAATGATTTTGTTAGAGGATTTTTTAAGACATTTATAAGCCTTGCTTTTGGTAGAATAACCTTGAAATATTTCTTCTTCACCTTTGGAGTCAAGATTTCCATTTCTATCATCTTTCAAAATATAACATTGACTTCCAAAAATTCTGAAGTAACTTACATTGGGTGTGTATCCATACCATAGCTCATAAGGTGTCTTATTGGTGTCTTTCTTCAATTGAACCCTGTTTAATGTATAGACAACAGTACTGACAGCTTCTCTCCAAAATGTTTGTGCAGAAACTTGTCTTTGAATTCCATGCTCATTACAAAATTTAGTGAATTCATCATAAATAAATTCTCCTCCTCTACCTGATCTTAGACATTTTAGTTCCTTTCCACTTTGTTTTTCCGCTATAGATTTATACCATTTAAACATCTTAAATGCTTCTGATTTCTCTTTTAAGAACATAACAGTCATCATTCTAGAATAATCATCTACAAATAGAATGAAGTATCTATAACCATAGTATCTCTTTGTTCTCATTGGTCCACATAGGTCAGTATGGACTAGCTCTAGAATATCATTAGATGTGTAGGTTTTGCTCTTGAAACTAGACTTTGTCATTTTACCTTTTTGAGAATTCTTACACATGATATGGTCGGGTTTTGACATGCTCGGTAAGCCTCTTACTTTCCTTTTATTTCTTATCCTAACCATGTTGTCAAAATTCACATGACATAAAATTTTATGCCACAACCACATGTCTTCATTTCTAGCCAATAAACAAGTGGTCTTAATATAATCCAGATAGAATATGTTACCTTTTGTCTGTTTACCAGTTCCAACCAACCTTCCTAATTCATTAAAGATCTTTGCCTTTCAGTTCTCAAATACAAATTGGTGACTTGTGTTATTCAGTTCTGAAACACTCAATAGATTATAGTTAAGTCCTTTCACCCAATATGCATTTTTACGTCTGATCAGATTATTCAAAATTATGGTTCCTTTAATTTCAACCGGACAAGGTGAGTTATTACCCATTCTTACTAATCCACCATTATAATATTCAAAATTTTCAAAATTTTCCTTATCTCCAGTCATGTGGTGAGTACAACCACTATCAATAATCCAGACATCATTTTTACTAACCTTAGATATGAGTGCAGTCTCAACATACCTTTCTTCTTCGTCTGAATCATCCTTGATAGCAACAAATAGTACCTTAATATATTCATCAGATTCGATGTCATTATTTTCATCTTTGTTCTGAGCCATGTAACAAACCTTCTTTCCTTTGTCCTTGTAGTCTCAGTTATCTCTTCTGTTAGATTGTCAGTTGCTTTGATAATCTCTGTCATCACCTCTGTCAAACTTCTTTTCATATGATCTGTCATTTTTTCTGTCTTCTTTTTTTTGTTAGGACATCTAGCAGCAAAGTGCCCAATATCTTTACAATTAAAACATACCAATGGTAATTTACCTTTGTATCTACCTTTGCCTCTCTGCAATCTTCTAGCCATTAGTGTGTCAATCTCCTCAAGTTCTTGTTCATCACTATCACTTTCACTATCATTTATCATAGTGTGTTTATGACTTGATTTACTTATTTTTAGAGAAGTTTTGAATGTTGACTTAATAGTTGGTAAGACACTATTGTCAAATTTATTCATCTCAAATTAAATAAGTCTACCAATTAAACTATTTAGAGTAACATTGTTATTTTCTACTTCTCTCATTTCTTGTATAACATATACTCTAATAGCATAAACAAATAGTAAGGTTATGAGAATTATACTTACCACTGTTTCTTCTTTAGGTACACCTCCTAGTCCTTGGATAGCATTAACAACCTCTTTGATTCTACATCCGTACTAAGTATTTTTTCTCCTTTCATTCTGAGGTCATCAAACTTTCCTCTTAGGCTTGCAGCCTTAGCCCTTAGCACATTTTTATCTCCTCCATGTACTAGCTTGAGTTTGTCCCACATTTTCTTTGTAGTGGTGCATGATTTGACATCTTCAAATTTAGCATCGGAGAGTGAGGAAGCAAGTTGTATCATCATATAATTATGTTCATGCTTTTCTCTTAATTGATCAATTGTTAGAGGTCCAGTAGGTAACACAAATTCAGTATCTAAGTATTGAGTAACACAATTTCCAATACCTGATAGGTGGAATCTTATCCTGATTTTCCATGATACAAAGTTGTCCTTGTTCAACTTAGGCACATCCCTTTTCTCATCTTGTGATCTTTATCTTGAGTCTTAACACTCTCTCTTCCAAGAACACAAGATCTGATACCAATTGTTAGAATAATTGAGGGGGGGAGGGGTGAATCAGTGGCCTCATAAATTAATCCAATAATTCAACCAAAACTTTATACCACAAATATAAAACCTCTAGTTATCTTCAGTCTTATAAGATGTATGCCTTGTGTGAATCTAACATGTATATATTTCTCAGTGTTTATACTTTTTATCCTTTCCTTAAGCTTTACCAATTAGCAGTCTATATTTTGTTAACCTTTACCAAAATACAGTAAATAACTTAGTGTTTACCGATCAATCCTATTTTAGTAATGTGTAAAGAAAAACATCAAAGCAATGAACCATATAAACATTTGACACATAGATTTTTAACGTGGAAACCCTGTTAAGGGAAAAACCACTTGGGACCGGTAACCCAAATTTTTCACTCTTCTAAAATGAGCTCGGTGAAGAGACAACCCTGTTAAAGGTTACAAACACACTGTTAAGTGTGACCTTGTTAGAGGATTTAAAACTAAAAGTTTATAACTTGACCTAGCATTCACTATACTGTCAACATGAAAACCTTTTGATACTCCTTGGGATGTATCTCAATATATAAAGGATGGTTAAATCTCACTCTGTTAAGATATTTTATGAATTAATGGTTAAACTGAATCAGTAGATGATCTGTTCATAAACACAACTTTGAATTGCAAATTTTTAGATCTATTGTAATTTCATAATACCTCTCTGATCAATGTTCTCTTCAATTCCTTTTGCTCCACTTCTTTCTTCTTAGTGAATGTTGTTGCTTCTCTGTTGCTCGGTGTCCACATAATTCTTAGCTATGTTCTTCATCTTGTATGATCAGATCTGCATGAAGACTGCTATCTTCACCAAAATTCTCTTTAGCATTCCTCTCTTAATAATGAATTACTTGTCTCTTTATATAGACATGATTTCACCATTTCTTGTCCTTCTTGTTTTCTTCGTTGATCACTTCTTGATCCATAAAGCTTGTCACGCTTCCTTTAGTTTTATTCTGTAAATCTCTCCTTATTTTATGGAATAAAACATGCTTTAAATATCCTTCTTATCTTTAGCTTTTAACTGATCGATGAAAAAAAAGTAAACAATAAGTTCAATCTAAATATAGCTCTTGCCAGCTAAGTTATTTTATCATTTCCTAACTTCAATTCTTGTCGACCAACACTTCAGTTGTACTCAGTGACTACTGTAGATAGCTTGGGAAGAAACTTTAGTTCTTTTCGGTGACAACTGCAGTTAGCTCGATAATGCTTTCTTGGGTATCACTTTCTCGGGGAACACTATCTATTGGGTAACACTATGAACTTTTGTGCTCGGGGTTCATTGTCTGTTGGGGTTTGCAGTCACTCGGTGTATATGATTACCAATGACAAAAACTTTGTCTCTTCAGATCTTTAAGTCTTGTGACAATATGTGTATGAGTAATCATACCATATTAAGTTGACATCAATGAAAATATAATACATTAACTGATTTAATGTCTTGCATTTACTTTCTATAGCTCAGTGATCATCAACTTTGTCATCGTCAAACATTCAATCAGCTATAGTTCATCACGGGTTATTATGTCCAGGGTTATTTTGCCTAAATTATTATGTCCTGCAACCAGATGAATTCATCTCCCATGGTGGCATTTTTTGGGACTTCTCTATTCTCAAGAATATAAGAATCCAACATCATAGCATTGAACGACGTAAGTGTCATTTTAGGAGTCTGTGATGCATCATTGTACATTCCTTCATGGTATGTACTTCTATTTTTAAGTCTATCTACAGACCCTACAAAATTAAGATCTTTGCATTCATAAGCATTTGCATTATCCACAAGCACACTCCCATTATTTAGATGAGTATTCCAAGGGTGGTTTGGTCTTTACTATCCAAATCCTATTCCTATATAATTATGGGTATAGAAATTGTAATTTTCATTTAGAGAGTTCAAATTTTGAGAATAAAAATTCATAGTAATAGCCGGCTGAGGATACACATTTTGGGTAGTAGGCAGGTTTAATTTAAACATAGTGAGCTCATTGGTTTCTTGAGAGAGAGTCTTTTTCATAACATAAGGCTAAGTTTTAAGAGGGTTATTTGATTTATTGGGGGGAAACATTTGTTGTTTGAAAAATGAAGTCTTGTGAGCCTTGTATCATGGGTATGTGTTTGCCAATGGTGGAACACTGGGGGTAGTGGGAATATGAATCAACAGAGGTATGTAATTTGTCAAAGCACAATTTATTGTTTGAAAAAATTCATCTTTCCTAGTGTCCCAAATGATGGTGACCCTTTAAAATTTCCCCAGTCTTTAGGATCCGTTTGTTGCACAAAAATTATGGCTTTGTTACACACTTTCTCGACAGAGTCAATGTTCTAGGGAGGGAGCCTGTTGAGGAAAATATATGTCAAATGATCTAATTATTTAAGATATACTTGGATTTCTACATCAACATAGATGACATATGAGGCTTATAACTTCAGATGTATCTTGTAAAAGTAATGATTAAATATGGTTGAGGGTTCATTGGACTCTTTTCTACAAAACATAAATTGATGATATGAACTTGTTGGATCCACATAAATTTTGAATAGATTCAAAAAGTTATTATAAAATCCTACCATGTAGCAATGGATCCAGAGGGCAGGTTCAAGTACCAATTGTACATGAATCCCCCAAGAGTGTAAGAGAAGTTATGACAAGCAACATCTTTTTTATTTCATAATTATTTGAAAGTATGGACACGCTCTTCTATTGTTTTAGATTCACTCTATATGAATTTGGACATGATTTCTCAGGGTTCTTAGGAAAATCATGAAGAGGTGCTACCAAATTTAAAAGCAACATCAGGGCATTGGAAAAGTAATCTATTTGGGGAGGTTGAGGTACATTTAGATTTATGGGAAGTACAACAAAAACATATGGAGTAAAATGTAGATGTGGTAGAGACTCTCCCACTTGATTAGAAGAGTTATTTCCCCTAGGCTTACCCTTTTCCTTTTGAATATTTTGATGAAGGTCGAGTTTAACAAACTCACTCTTTTTCATGAGTATATTTGAGGACCTTTTGATGCCTCTTGGGAAAAAAAGAAATAATATTTTCCATCCTTTTTTTCTATGGGCCCTGCTTCTAGCTCCACTTTTATTGATTGTGATGTTTAAATGATACAATGGCAGGGATACAGAGATCAAATCCCTCTCTTGAAAGAGAAAAATGATTTCTTGTAAGGTTCCAAATGGCTAGGTCACAACTACGTTGGATAGGTCAATGAAGATAATGTGTAACTTCACAAGGTGGGCCTCTGCTGGTTTGTCCAACTTTGGGCTGGAACACTATACTTCACTTATTTTTTGGATAAGATTTTTAGAATATTGAAATATTAAACTTGCAAGAGTACCATCCTAAAACATTAGCACTTATAATTGGATGCTCATTTTAGCCCCATTTTAGCATGTATGGGTTCCCACATTGATTTTGCGTTCTCCTAATGCTCATCACACATTTAAATTAATATTATAAGTCTTGTATTAATTCAAATTCAACAAATATTTATGTGAGACATTATTTTTATGTGTGCTCCTTTATTATTTCTCCTCTCCCATCATTTAGTAGCCTACATGGGCCCTATGTTACCATTTGTGGCCTTTGTGCTTCTTTTTGAACTCAAAATTAGTTGTGCCTTTTATTCTAGAATCTACCCTATCTCCCTGACCTCCCATTTCAATTATGGCTCATTATCCTAGGTACAAAATTCCCAAGGTATTTTTTTCCTCCAATATTTGGCTAAAATTTGAATAGGGGCTTGGTTGCGGTGTTTTTGTGGGGAATTAGATCCTATGGTCAGCTTGGATCAATTTTGAATCCTAAAATGTGTGAAGAGGTATATAAACACCATATCTCTCCTCATTTCAGAATTCATTATTATTTATTATCTATACATTATCAAGAATCATAATCAATCAATTGGAATCCAAGCATTTTCAAGGTCTTCAAGCATCCAAATCTTCGAAGCATTATTCTTATCCTTCATCAAGCATTGTGGAAAACTAAAACATTCATGGTACAAGATCGTATCTTTCATGATTTCCTTTGAGTATTTTTTTTGAATTCAAAGGATATTGTGTTAACACTTTTGATTATAGCAAAAGAAGTATTGTGTCATCGAGGTATAAGGTAACTTAGGATTCATATCTAGCTTCTATTTCATATCAGTAATATTTCCTTTATACATTTTCAAGGTTGATTGCTAAAAAGGGGTTTTACCAAGGAAAACCAATTTCCGCAACCTTTTTCCATTTTTTTCTGTGTAGGAATAGGTGGCACAGTTATCAGAACTATTCCAAAAAGTTTAGGATATGTAGGGTACAAAATGCCTTTAGGATTTTTGTTCCTAGAAACAAAAAATTCACGTGATTTTGTACCCTCAAAATCATTTTAAAATTTCAATCATAGGTTAATACATTTCTTAGATTCTCATTTATGGTCATCACAGTTGTTTGTCTATTTTTTTGTCAGTCTATATTTTTCAAAAGTGCTTGTATTTGCTTATTTAGCCTCCTCTCCCACATCATCATATCATTTCCACTCAAATAAAAGTTTCCCCAATTCATTATTGGAAAGGATAATTACACTCATTTAGCACTTAATTCCTACTTGAGCCCATCCTTTCGTCTATGCAATAGGAAATCAAATCAACAACCTTGCTTCCCTTTTTCTATTGTACATTTTGGTGAATCCTATTAGAAATATATGTTTGGTTGTTTATTTTCATTGATGTCAAACATTTTTTTTCTGGAGGTGTTTATGGTTTCTCAAACACTGTGGTTTGAAATTGGTCTAGAAGTCTGCTATTCTTGGAGGATAGTGGAAGACATGTATATATTCAGTGCTACAGTACAGTCGAGGATAAGTATGAATTCACATAGTATAGTATAGTTATGCATTCTATGATCATGTTAAGATGATGTTTAATAGTTCTTTATTGTTATACTCTTATACCTAGAAGTATTTTGTGGCCCAGATGTATATGGTTCAATGATTAGAGAAATACAATTCTACAGTTGTAGTTAATAGTGCTTCATTTGTGCTTTTCAGAAGGCTTATGCTTTACAAATTAGGGTTTATGGTGTATTGTTACTTATACCGATGGATTCAAGGTTTGGTTTTGGTTGTGGCATTCTCTGGTGATCCAAAAATTGTTCTTGGTGATCTAAAAATTGTTTCATTTAGTGGTTTAGTTCTGTTCAATTGTTGTCCTAGTTCAAAAATATGTTGTGATGAATTCTGAAGTGGATTGTTGGCATGTGCTAGTGTTTGTAATGTGGCATATGGATCTTACTGTGGTGTGTGGAGGTCCAGATATAGTTGGAAAATTATATGATTTATTAGCTAGTATATTTATACACATTTGAGATGGCAAAGTTGTTCCAGTAATTACATATGTGGCATTGGGCTATGTGTAGCGTGTTCATGGTCCCTCTCTCTCCTAGAGTGGACGATGCTTCTTGATTTAGGTCCGGGTTAGGCATTTAATGATTATCTCTTATCTGGACATATTCATGTCATATGTGACCTGTACATTTAATGATTATCTCTTATCAGATTGGGTCCATTCTTACTTTTGGTCTAGAAGCTTTTGGCATGAGACCTTATTGTATTTTATTATTGCCTTGGCTGGCTTGTAACTTAAATTATAATATCTATTTGACATGACCAACCTTTTTGTAATCTCCATTGATCTATCTTATTTATAAGTACAGTTTATGATTTGACAAAAAAATAGGTGCAAAGAAAGCGGACAATGTGCAAACCAGTGGAGATCTACAGTTAGCAGAGCAGAGTTCAGTAACAGTGACAAAGAAGAAAATGTAGTAATAATTTGTTGCTAAGGTTGACAATGTTGTGCAAATCAACAACATTATTAGGATAATCTCTCTTTATCATTATAAAGAGTTGTATGTACCTTGTCCTTCAAACAATGAGTCTTGGGTGCAAACTTTTGTGTTGTATCTTGCTACATTTGCAGTGAGCCTTTGTTTGCAAGTACAAAGAAGTGAGCTCCTTTTTGTATTAGTTTCTATATTATCAGTGAACCTCTAGTTGTAGTTCTGGAGCAATGAGATCCTATCAAATTTTATAATTAGATTATATAAATTAGTGAGCTATTCTTTGTGGACAGGTTCTCACTGTGGTTTTTACTAGTTTGTTTTTTCCATGTATAAGTCTAGTGTTTATGTGTTGCTATTTTTGTTCATTACTTGCTTATTGTTTCATATGGTGATTATTGAAGTTAGTTAGTGTGATTTTAGACTATGTTAATTCATGCCCCCTCTCAGCATCCAGAATGTGTTTGTTAGAATAAATGAGAGGGGGGTGGGGGGGGGGGGGGGGGGGGGGGGTGAGGTAGTTAGCTCCCAATTATCCTATAGTACCAAACTCTCCCAAATGTATATAACAATTTCAAACATATAAATCAACTCGGTGAAATGTAAACTGTGATGTCAAACTTTAGTCCTATATCGAGTAGCATTAAATCAATACTGTGATTACCGATCAATGGAGATAAAATAATGTGTAAAGAAAAATAACAATCCACAACAATAATACACATTAATACATAGATTTTTAATGTGGAAACCCTACTAAGGGAAAAACCACCTGGGACCGGTAACCCAAAATATTTCACTCTTCTGAAGTGAGCTCGATTAAGAGCCAACCCTGTTAAAGGATACAATACACACTATTAAATGTGACCTGGTTAGAGGATTTAAAACTAACAGTTCTCTCTTGACCAATCATTCACTACGGGGTCAACAAGAAAATACTCAACATTCATTTGAATGTCATAATAAAGACTTTCATGTCCTACTCAGTTAAGAGATTTATCTGTAGCAATAGTTAAACTCATACAGTAATGATTTGATCCAAATACAACTCCGTTTACAGTTTTTCATTTCTATGCTAAGTACATAATACCTCTGATCAATTTATTCACTTCACTTCATCTGATTCTTCATACTCTATTATTTTTTGTTAATGCTCTTTCCTTTGTCGCTCGGTGTTGTCTGCAGAAAATGCTCAGTTCTATCTTTAACCAGTTTGATAAGTCATGCATGAAATTTTCATGTGTGTGCTGTAATACCCACCTCTTAGTTTGCTTTTTAGTTTTTGGATGCCAAACTTTTTTATGCATTTTGATGTATGTGTCGATGTATTCAATTGATCTTGAGGATATTTATGTATTACATTTCAGTATGTTATTGATCCATTGTTAATATGTTATATTTTTGGTGCATATGTGATTTATGGTTATTTTATGATGCTTATGTATATGTTAGGATTTCATTTCGATTATGGTTTTCTGACAATACTGACCTTAGATTTATATGCACATTGATAATTGTATGTTTTCATTACTATTTGATGTGCTTGGTATGGTATGGGACAAAGTCGTAGTTACTTACTTCGGTGAGATCCACACAATAACCTAGTTTCACCATTGTTTTCTATATGATATATGCATGTATATTCATCTTTGTGATGATAGGTTTGCAGGTACTGGGCTACGTCTTCCATGAATTGGCAGGAGTGAGTGTGCCCTATCGCATTAATCTCAATGGTAAGAGAGGGGAGATAGTTTTCAGGTCCAAATCCTATCCTAAACCTAATTGTCCTAGTTAGTGGACAAGTATCTGTATGGGCTACCTTACCGAATTTGTATAGTTGATAGGAATTCGTGTATCCCCTTCCTTGAGCATGTTTGTTTTTTCTTATGTTCGATTTTAGGTGCTTGATGTGATTATGTGGGTGTTATATCATGTTATTTATTTAATTGAATATTATTGCAATTAATTATTAAATGTAGGGTATTTGATTAATTGAAAATTAAATTAAATACCTATGTTTAATTAGAAGGTTAATTAAAAGTGCAATTATTGAATATTAATATTTAATTAAATATTAGAGTAAATAAGCTTTTATGCTTAGTTAAATAATTGAATATTAAGTTGCATAGATTATTGTGCTTTAAATATTTAAGTTATTTAAATTAATATTTTATTAATTACATGTGCAAGATTTGGTTGAAAAAGCATTTTCAAACTCAAGAGATCTCAACTTGATTTTAGGAGTCAACGTTGAGTTGTGCAAGTAATTAGATATTTTAATTATTAATTAAAGAATTACTTTCAATTTTGGAGAGGAGTCCTTTTAGGAGTTAACTGAATGTGTTGTCATTAGGGATTGCTTAATTAGGGGAAGTTGATCCTCATTAGGGGGATTCTTCTCTCATTTGAAAAAAATAGGTTTTGGAGTTTTTGGGAGCTTGGTGTGTGTGCTTGGCTTTGGAGAAATTGAGGAATCTTGTGGTTGCTTGTTGGATTGAGGAATTGTGTGAATTCGTGGTTTGCATGTGCTTGGATCTTCCTGGTTTCAGATCTGTGGTTGATTTGTGCTTGGAGGTTTTCAGGGTTTTGCAATCTTCAAAGGCATAATCTCAATTTTCTTGCATTGAATTTGAGGTAGGGTTTGTGATCCCTAAAATGGTTTCAATTTTGCAATTTTTGAGGTTTTCAGTGTTTGATTAGATGTATGTGTTTCATTATGGCTTATAGGTGTTTATTAGTCTTTCTGTGATTTTGGGTATTTAGAAAACCCTTAGATTTGTTATTTCCATTATTTATTATAACTTGGCACAGCTTAGTTATGCTGTCCAAATTTCGTTGAAAAATACCTCAAATAACTCTTAGAAAATAAAAAAATCAATCTAGACTATAGTTTAACTATATAGTGTTAAAAAAATAAATTTGTATGGCAGAAAGAAAATCAATTTTAGTTTAAAAAACTATTTGGTTTAAAATTTCACTCTCTGAAATTATACAAAGAAGTAAAAATTAATCCACCAGTAAAAGGACAAATTAAGGAAAAGACAAGAAAAACAAAAAAAGAATTAAAAAAAAAAAAGAAAGGCTTGTTGATTTCCGTTTTCGGAAATAAATTTTATTTCAAAAAAATAATGCATGTTTTCATTTTTTAATAAAATGCATTGTTTTATTTTAAAAGAAATTTTTATAAATTTTTTTTTTATAAATGTTTGGGGAGTGGGTGGCGAGGGCCACCGCACCCCCCCTACGTGGACCACTAACCGTGGGGCCGTAGGTCCAAGGACCTCCGGCACCCCAAATGGTGCGTGGGGTGGGGACCAGCCGCCCCTGCCTCCCCCCAACCCCCCCCACCAAAAAAAAAGATTTCATTTTTTAAAAAAAAGATCCGAATTTAATTTATTTTAAATTTTTTTTTGGTTATTAGATTTTTTTTGTTAGATTTAAATTTTAATTTAATCAAGTTTTTAATAATTAATTATTTTATAATTAAACTATGAAATTAGTTTAAAAGTTAATTTTATTTTAAATAGTCTTTTAAATTAGATTTTAGTTAGTTTAAAATTAATTTTAAATTGGATTAGATTTACTATTTAATTTGCTTTACATTAATTTATGGCATGAGGAATTTAATTAGAGATGGAATCACAGAGAACTAATTAATATTGTTATTAATTTATAGACAAAGGAGGGTATATCTTTTTATCATTGTTATGAATTGATCATTATTAATCAGTAAGATTGTAGGGTGATTAATAGTTATTTATAGAAGTGTTATTGACGGCTTGTATTAACGGTTATGTTGCATCTAGAAATTTTATAATTTTATAATTATAACTGAAAATTGGTAATTAATCCCTAGATGTATTTATATGCTGATTTGATAAATAGATCTATAGTTAATGTTAACATTTTTCAATATAGAATATTTAGTTATTGTTGGATAGTAATTTTAGAGAATAAATGAATTTGCATGATTAGGAATTATAAATTTGTTTATTCCTACGTTAACATTGTATTTAATTTAGTACATTCTGAATATGAAGTTATTGTACCACGATGTGTTTTGAGTGCGTGTTTAAATGAATCAAATGTTCTTCTATGTTATCATGCTTTCGGGTATTTGTTGGCTAGATGACCCTTAGGACCTAAATCCAGAGGTTTCAGGATTGTACTTTTTGCATGGTATTTTATTGTGACGATTATTTTGTGATTTATGATGATGTCATAGTCCTGATTTGTTAAACACAAACTAATTCAATTTTGATGTATTGTTTGGTCTTGTGAGGACATTGTGGATGTTTTATGGTTATTGAGAACCTATGTGCACCTGAATGTATAGGATGCGATTTGACTTATGATCTATCCTTACAATACTCTTTTGTGAACCTAGGGTAGGTAATCCTAGTTGTATGATAGGAGGTGGCTTGCAATAAGTACTGGAGCCCACAAGTGGCTGCTAGGATTTGCTTATTGTAAGTAGTGGTAATAAGTGATAACATAATTAATCTAACTAGGATGCCCTAGTATTGAACTAATAAGATTAATTCCTCACCCATGCTTGAGTGCTAGTATAGGCTAAGATGGAGGATGAGATGATGCTTTCCCCCTTTCGAGGTGCGGGTTCAGGCATCATTAGTGATCTTGTATTTTTGAAAGGTCATTGATGTCGTGTATGGTCACTTGGGTGCCAGAATCCATTGAGGGATTGCTAGGACTTAACTCAAGGGTTAGACGTATATGATGACACCTTCCTATATACAACTTAGGTTATCCTACGTGTGTCACTTACCTTTGGTGTTGTTTAGTATTCCTTGTTATGGTTTAGATTGCTTCTAGGATCTTCCTGTGCATTTGAGTATGAGGTCATGTATACCTTGTTTGCATTCTTGTTGTATACCCAGTGTGATGGTCCTATTACTATCTCCTCAGCATGCTGGGAGTGGACCTTTGGTTCCACGCGGTCGGGTGGTAGTGATTCTTATTACCCTTGAGATTCTGACGGATTCTTCTTCATGCTTGGATGTTCCTTGTTGCAGTTTCATCTTCCTAGTCTTTTGGAGACTTGATCTTTTATTGAGTTGTGTATTGTACCATATGTATATATTGGTTATCGTCCTTTGGAGGATGCATTATATTGTTAATTAGATATTATTACATACCCTGCGACTTCTGCAGTGGATGTTGATTTGGTAGTATACCTTATGGTATCAGATGTATATGTAATCATTTATTATGAGATGTATGTTATTGAATTTAGATTATGTAACCTTTATGTCAGTGCTTTATATTTGTTAATCATAGATTATTATGTTTAAGTAATTCTACATCAAGGAACCCTCGAGAAATGTTAATCATGTATGTGTTGTATTTCATGTACTTCATTGCATTGCTTCCGCATTGTTAACATTATTGTTTGTTAACATTTAAGAAAAAATAAATTATTCCATTAACTTAGGGTCATGCTTAGGTTAAGTTCTCCTGGGTTCCCTGGCAGGGCATTACATGCATCATAGCATCCTTCTTTCATAATGAATATCTTGTCTCTTATACAAACATCATAACTCGTTTAATTTCCATCCTTTATATTTTTTCGCTTAATCTCCATCGTTGGTTTTGTCGCTTAAACCTTCCTCAACAGTTGTGTCAAAAACACATTTCAATCTTCGTCGTCCGATCTTCCTTGAATTTTCATAGTCGTTTGATCATCATAATAAATCTTATTATTTACCTTGGAATCATCAATTTCCAGCTCATCATTTTAGTCGGTCTCAGTTTGATTTAATTTCTTGGTCAATACTGTGATGTGTCGGTGATCCCTAGCTCAGTTAACATTGTGCTCGGTATACACTGTATTTACTTAGTTCTCACTGGTACTCAGTGTATACAAAAATCTTCAATTACTGACCACATAAACTTTGTTTGTTCCAGATCTTCAATTCATTATAGATGTTTGTTTCCATAATGATACTCAAATAAGTTGACATCAATGACAATACATCAACTGATTAATGTCTATCATCACATCTATAAATTGATTGATTATCAACAAAATGACTTCAAACATAAAATTAGTTGTAGTTCATCAGTGTTCAACAAACCTGACATGTGATATTTCCATTCTTATTTGGTGCCTAGATATCCTTTGTATGAGTTGTATTAGTCAATATTTACATAATATATTTGCTACATTTTATACATTTAGATATCTAGGTTTACCAATTGTACATTTTGGTGAACCTGTCTCATAACATTTCCACTTCCAATTTTGTGTTTTTAGATCTTATTTTTGCATACCATTATCATTCATTTCTAAAAAAGACATAAACATTGTGCATTTTTACCTCTTTCATTCTTGCATTTTCATTAAAAAAGTACAATTTTTTTTTTAATTTCATGCATTGTTGTTATCTTTCATGTATATTAATTTAATTTGTATTACATATTGCAAAATATTTTTAGGGCATTATCCTGAAAGCATTGTGTCAATTTTGAGATAAAACAACCTCTTTCCATCAACTTGCCTTTACATTATGTTAGCACAAAAATAATCAATTTAATACATTTATTTATTGCTTTGGCTTCTCTTATATCACAATCTCCCAATTATTCTCTTCCTTATAAGGACATATTAGTGCAAGAAGATGTTTTTAATGTTTCTCTCAATGTTCTCTCTCTTTGGGGAGAAGTGTTGAGGATTAATGTTAAATCTTCTCCTAATATAAGCCTCTCCTTGTTAAACATATTAAGATGTTGCTAGCATTATTGTCATTGATGAGAAAATCTTCTTTTCGACTACGTAGTAGTATTGGTTGGACAGTTGTGGTTATCTGTATTGGTGGTTTTGGCTATATCCAGAACAAGTTTAGTATGTACAGTTTTGGTGCTCGATGACAAGTGTACTTGATTTTACTAATGAATTACATCTTTTTGTATACTTGTATACTTTCAGCGTTTGGATTTGCATGGTGTTTTCTATTAGTATCTGTTGATTGTTGTTCCTACAATGTTGTTCCAAGTATTTCTTATATCTGGGCATTCTTTTAGTTCATCATATGGTTTTGATATAAGAGGTATATCATTTTATAGATAGGTTTTCTCATTTCTAATCTATCTATTTGTTCAGAAGTTTTGTTGTTCCAGACTTTGTCCTAGTTGTGGTATTCTAATGGTTCCAGAATTTAATTATCTTCTTGATGAATGTAATATGAAGCATGTACTTCTTATCGGTGACCTATATTTAGGTCATGTGGTAATGTATTGTAAAGATGTCTTATGTATGACCTAGATTTAGGGTTGGTGGTTACATTTTGAACATAATTGTAATATATTTTGTGCTGTGGTCGACACACTCTTTTGGTGTGGCCGACATATGTGTGATTAGATACTTGTATAAATAAAGAAAACCTTTCTGTATATGATGTGTGTGTGTTTATTTGGATGTGGAGAGAGAAAGTGAATAGATGTGCAAGTTGGAGACAAAGAACTAAAGATGATATAGTGCAAGTCAGTTTTGGTATATCAGGAAGTGGTGTGAAGGAAGTTGAGTAATACAAAAAGAAGGCCTTATATACCATGTTGTAGAAGTTGGTGTATTCTGGAAGAGGGTATGTATAAGATCTCTGCTATTGGTGATATGCATTCTATCAATTGGAACTATTTCATGTGTTATCAGATGCAATTATATTAGTTCACACTTCATCAGTAAACATCTTTTGTATTAGCATTGAGCCTACTTATAATTGGTAGTAAGACTTTCAAATATTAGGGTAGCTAGCCTGATCAACTGTGAGCCAACCCGTAGAGAGAAAATCATCAATGAGCCCTTGTATAAATCACTTTAACTAGTATCACCTTAATCGGTGTTCATTTTAATGAGAATTAGTTTCTTTGTGGTTTTTCCTAGTTTAGGCTTCCACGTAAATTATGGTATTCATTCTGTTGATGGTTTTTTTCTTTCATGTTTACATCTTTTATAAGTTAAAATTTTGTTTTAGTGCTTACTGGTTCAGTAAAATTTTTAATAAGTGTTTTTGTATAACTGATTCACTCCCCTCTTAGTATTCAACTTGTTACACAATTGGTATTAGAGTGTGGTCCCTTGCAGATAGAGCTTAACCGCTTGAGGGAGATCTTAGTTGTTTGAATAGATGGAAGGAGAATGTTATACTAATGTAGATTGATAGATCATGATGAAAGACATTGAGAGTACTGAATCAGAAAATGGGGAGTTGAAAGATAACTTGAAGGATGTGAATGGATGTATTGGTAAGCTAAGGAATCAGATCTGAAAGTTTAAATCAAGGCATAAGGAAATCAGTCAAGAATTGAAGGAATAAAAAGAAAATGTGGAAAAATTGGAGAAGATGTTGAATGAAAAGAAAAATATTGAGGAATTTATGAAAGATGGATTGAAAACATTAAAGGTAGGTTGGAAGAGGACCGAAGAAGAACTCAAATAGAATTTGGAAGATTGGAAGAAGAATGGAGAGTATTGGAAGAACACTTTTTATCAAAGTATGGAGAAATGAAAGAAATTTGAAGAGAATCTAAACAATATCATCAAGATGAAGTCAGAAGAAAATGATAAGATGGATTGGGAATTGAAGAAGATGTGATCTAAAGCTAAAGTGCATGAGAGAAGTACTATTTTGGATCAGTTATTAACCTTGTACAAGAGTCACAAGGATAAAGAAGGATTAGGGTTTACTGGTGAATGTTCAGATCTGAAGGACAAAGGAAAAGAAAAGGTACTTGAAGATGAAGCGATGTCTGAGACAATTAACAAGAAAAAGAATCAAAATAATTCTCCAAGAAGGCCTCTAGTAAGGCAACAAAATGCTCAAAGGTGCTTATCTTTTAACAACTTTCACATTTGCAATATTTTTTGTCATAAGGCAGTTGATTATAAGATGAGGAAAGATCATAGGATTCAATGTTTTTTTTTCATAAGGTTGGTCATAAAGCAAGTCAATGTAGAAATCAAGTTCCTAAATCAGATAAGAAGAATGAAATGAATAATATCTTTCATGGACATTGTTATGTTTTTCATAACTATAGTCATAAGGCTAATCAATGCAAATCTAGAATTCAGTAGGTGAGATCAGGTCAGAGGAATGTTAATTATTTCAAATGTGGTTAGATTGGTCATTATGCTAACACATGCAGATTTGGTGGTGCTTCAGTAAATGATAAAGAAAGGAATAATGTTTCAATTTCAAGTAAACTTAAGAAGACTACTATTATATGGAGAAAAAAATAAGTTGTTGGTGAAGAGAGCCTTGTGGTACTAGATCCTGATACTAGCTCTTCTAGCAACCGAGCTGAATTGTTTGGCTCAGGGGAGTATTAAAATAATATATCATTTACTTCCCTTTCTTTGAGGTGATACCAATTACAACTATCTTATCTTTGGTATGATGAATGGATAGATAATGATTGATTGATGTGCGTAGTATGATTGGGTTGCATAATTTTTTTTTTATTTTGGCGGAAATAGAAAGTATGATGGCTCGTAGTTATAAATGCAAATTTTTGAAATCATTTGGCACTATTACAAGGAGAAAATTAGAAGTCTTTTAGAAGAGTACAAGAAAAAGGTTGGAGAAGGAATTCGTGAAGTGTGATTATGGAATCTCAGTTGGTCATTTGTGGTATCAGTGTGGTTGTATTAAAGATATTGAAGAAGGTTAAAATTGAGGAATTTGATCATGGAAGAATAAGGGAATATAGAGAGTAGTTTATCCATTGAATAATTATAGAGAATACAAAATTATGGTTTGGATATATGGGGAGAATTACCCTAGTGCAACAATGAAGAGTTCATTGTGTTTCTGCTAATCCCATTTCAGTATGGAAACCTAATGTTGGACAAGCCCTATTAGGTGACAAAAAGTAATTGAAGACATTACATGATTGTGTAGTGTTGGAGATGTTCCAGGGAAGGAATTAATCAATTATGAAGAGATCAAGAGGTTGACCACTATTGGTCATGATCAACGTGCATTCCAGATAAATACCCTTTTTGAGAAGGTGGTGAGCTATGTTGCCTATAACATTTCCTATAAAATTTAGTTTCAAAATCATGATGGTGCCACTTCAACTGTGGTTGTTTATATTTCTCATACGATAACTAGGGATAATGTTTAGTTTAATCTATGCAAGATGTTGTTAGATAATATTCTTGAGAATGTGAAGATGGTTCTAGATGAAGGTTATGCATCTAGATTTGGTTCATTGATGATCTTCTTAGTATTCAATTTCATGATATCATTACCTAGGAAGAGAATTTGGAGAGGAGGACCGACATCCCTATTGGTAAGTATATTTTTAGATATCTAGAGTCATTGGAGAATTATGTAGATGCTTGTAATGCGTATTTTACTTCATTACAAATGAGTGTTTGTTCTGGTTTGGTTATTTTTGGTACAATGGTGGTATGTCATGGTGAGGAGGGTTCCTCCTTTGGTTAGAAAAGGTTAGATGTTGTTTTCGGTGGTTCCTGATGACATGTAATTGATTGAATGTTTGAAGATGTTAAGTTGATCACCGAAATGCAGAAAGATAATACAAGACATTAAATCAGTTAATGGATTATATTGTCATTGATATCAACTTGATATAATATAATCAGTTATAATCAAAGTGTCAAATACTTTAGAGAATCAAATAGAGAAATATTATGCTTTCAGTAATGCATAAAAGATAAGCATTCACTAAGTGACTACAAACACCGATGGCTAGTGGAACCTGATGGAAAAAGATAACTGAAAGTTAAGTCACAGTGATGCCTAAGAAAAGAAATCAAAGAAAATTACTGAAGAGAAGAATCACAAGCATTACCAACAACATGAACTATAGTGTTAACCGATGAGAAGAGCTTTGCAGTGAAGCCTGAAGGACAGACAAAACTAATGGAGAAGCCTGAGGAGAACTGAAGTGGTGACTGACACTATCAAAGAGTTAAAACACCAAAGTTAACGGGAGTTCAAAAATGACAAAATATCTAGCTGGCAGAGCTAAAAATAGACTTAACTGGTTATTATCATTGTTTTCATCGACAAGATAAAGCCAAAGATAAGTAAAGGATTTAAAGCTATTTTATCCAATTGGAAAGAAGATTTCTACGAGTTAAAACAAGAGTTATGTTTTAAATCAAGATTGGATAAGATTTCGGATCACACCAAGAATAATAAAATCAAGAAGAAAGAAACGGTGATATCATGTCTATAAAGAGACAACTTAATTCATTATGAATTAAGGGGAGTGAATGAAAAAGAGGATGCTGAAAAGAAACAGATGAAGAACAACTTCATATAATCATGATCAATCAAGCTGAGGAAAGAGATAAATATTTTTGTGGACACCGAGCAATAGAGAAAAACATCACCAAGCATAAAAAAAAGTGGATCAAAGGTATTGAAAATATATATTGATTAGAATGGTTTAATGAGCTTATAATAGATCTAAAAATCTGCAAGTATAAGTTGTATATGTGAATAGATCATTTACTATTTCAATTTAACCATTTATTCAAAAAGTATCTTAACCGAGAAGTATTTGAAGATGCTTTCTATATTGAGATACACCCCAAGGACTATCAAAAAGTTTGATCACGAAGATAGCATGAGATGCCATATACCATTTGACAAACTACACTGGGTTTGGTCATAGAAGGTAGCATAGAGATGCCCGATATCAAGTGACAAACTAATCTTTTAAATCCCCTAACAAGGTCACACCTAATAGTATGTTTGTAACCTTTAACAAGGTTGGCTCTTCACTGAGCTCACTTAAAAAGAGTGAAAATTTTGGGTTACCGGTCCCAAGTGGTTTTTCCCTTAACAGGGTTTCCAAGTTAAAAATCCATGTGTCAATGTGTTATGAGTCATTACTTTAGTGTTTTACGATACACATAACTAATCTGTATTGATCGGTATACACTAAGCTATTTTTTGTTTTCTGATAAATGAAAGATTGATGTTCGATAAACATTAAGAATAAGCTTTAATAGAGTACTCTGAGTAGTAGTTATTTGATAAGTATATTTGAAGGCATACATCTTGTAGGACTGAAGATAACTAGAGGCTTAATATTATGGTACTAAGTTTTAGGGTTGATTTATTAGAATATTTTTGAGGCCACTAATTCACCCCCCCCTCTCAGTTATTTCTAACAATTAGTATGAGAGCTTGTGTGCTTAGAAAGGGAGTTTAACAGCTCAAGCAAAAGATCACAAGATGAACAAATGAGATGTGCCCAAGTTGAATAAAGACAAGTTTGCATCATGGAAAAGCAGAATAAGACTCCACCTATCAGGTATTGGTAATGATGTTACTCAACACCTTGATACTGAATATGTGTTGCCTACAGGACCTCACACTCTTGAGCATTTGAGAGAAAAGCATGAGCATAATTGCATGATCATAGAAATTGCTTCCTCACTCTCTAATGCTAAGTTTGAAAATGTCAAAACCTGCACCTCTGCAAAATAAATGTGGGATAAGTTGAAGCTAGTACATGGAGGAGATGCTAATGTACTATGAGCCAAGGCAAAAAGCCTAAGAGGGAGGTTTGATGACCTAAGGATGGAAGAAGGAGAAAATATCACTCAACATAGCTGTAGAATCAAAGAGGTAGTCAATTTTATCTGATGAGTTGGAGGTGTACTTGAAGAGGAGACAATAGTAAGTAAAATCTTAAGAACCTTAAGAAATGAGAGTAGTTGAAAACAATACAATTACTCTAGATAGTTTGATTGGTAGACTGATTTCATTTGAAATGAATAAATTTGATAATAGTGTCTTACCATCTATAGAATCTGCATTCAAATCTTCTTTGAAAATAAGTAAGTCAAGTCATAGACATGCTATTAGAAATGATAGTGAAATTGATAATGAGGATCAAGGACTTGATGAGATTGAGGCACTAATGGAAAGAATATTGTAGAGAGGCAAAGGTAGATATAAAGGTAAATTACCACTTCTACATTTTAATTGTAAAGAGGTTGGACACTTTGTTGCAAGATGTCCTAACAGAAGAAAAGATGAAAAAAGTAATGACATAACATATGAAAACAAGTTTGACCGAGGTGATAACAGAGATTATTGAAGAAAATGACAAACTGAAAGAAGAGATACCCAAGACTACAAGGACAAAGGAAAGAAATCTTGTTTGAAAGTTTTGAATACTATAATAGTGGTTCAGTAAGAATGGGTAATGACACACCTTGTCCAGCTGAAGGTAAAGGAACCGTAATGTTGAATAACCTGATCAAATGAGAAAATGCTTACTGGGTAAAAGGACTGAATTATATTTTGTTAAGTATTTCACAGCTAAACAATACAGGTCACTGAGTAGCATTTGAGAACAAGAAGACAAATATCTTCAATGAATCAGGAAGGTTGATCGAAACTGGTGAGCAGACAAAAGGTAACCTTTTCTATCTTGATGACATTAACACCACTTGTTTAATGGCTAGAAATGAAGACACATGGTTGTGGCCAAAAGAATGTGTCATGTGAATTTTGAAAACATGATAAAGATAAGAAATAAAAGAAACATCAGAGGCTTACCAAGCATGTCAAAGCCCGAGCATATCATGTGCAAGAACTGTAAAAAAGTTAAGATGAGGAAGTCTAGTTTCAAGAGTAAAGCCCATACATCTAATGCAATTCTAGAATTAGTCCATACTGATTTATGTGGACCCATGAGGACAAAGAGTTACTATGGAGATAGGTATTTCATTCTCTTTGTTGACGATTATTCTAGAATGATGACAGTTATGTTCTTAAAATATAAATCAGAAGCATTCAAGATGTTTAAATGGTATAAGGTTATGGTAGAAAAACAAAGTGATAAGAAATTGAAATGCTTAAGGGAGGAGGGGAATTTATTTAAGATGAATTCACTAATTTCTGTAATGAGCATGGTATTAAAAGATAGGTTTCTACACCACGAACACAACATTAAAATGGAATTGTTGAGAGGAGAAACAAATCAATTGTTGACTGTGCATGAACATTGATGATTGATAAAATCATCACTCAAACTTTTTGGAGGGAAGCTGTCAGTAGTGTTGTCTACACATTGAACATAGTACAATTGAAGATGGACACAAAGAAGACACCCTATGAGCTTTGGTATGGTTACACAACAATGTAAGTTACTTCAGAATCATTGGTAGTCAATATTATATTTTGAAGGATGATAGAAAAGGAAAGCTTGACTCCAAAAGTGATGAAGGTATCTTTCTATGGTATTACACCAAAAGTAAGGCTTATAAGTGTCTTAACAAGTCATCTAACAAAATCATTGAAAGTGCAAATGTAAAGATATATGAGTTTGCAGAAAAGAATGATAAGAAAAGAAGAAGAGAACCAGAGGAATATAATAGGTTTGTTTATACTGAAGAACCTAACACTCTACCCGAGCAATAGTGTATCGCTCCCAAAAAACATAACATTGCACCCGAGCATCAGGCAACAATTACCAAAAATCAGGATAATACTCAAGATGATGTACCCAGCGATGGAGATCATAACAAAGGTCAAGAAGATGATCAAAATGATGGACAAAGAGATGAACCCAAAATTGCCAAGTATGTTAGAAAAAATCATCCATATAATCAAATCATAGGAGACAAGAAGACTAGAATGAGAACAAGAAGTAAGTCACTAAACACTAGATGTTTAATTTGTGATTTTGAGCCTAAATATTTTAATACTCCACTTGAGAATGAAGAATGAGTCAGTACTATGAATGAAGAAATAGAACATATTGAGAAGAATAGTACATGGACACTAGTATCAAGACCAGATGACAAGAGTGTCATCGGTACCAAATGGATATTTAGAAACAAGCTGAATGAGAATGGATAAGTCACAAGAAACAAAGCAAGGTTAGTATGCAAGGGGTATGCACAAGAAGAAGGTATTGATTATGGAGAAACCTTTGCACCTGTTGCTAGACTAGAAGGAGTAACAATCTTACTTGATTATGCTGCATTCAAAGGATCCAAGGTATACCAGATGGATGTCAAATCTGTATTCCTAAATCAAATACTGGAAGAAGAGGTATACATTGAACAACCAGAAGGGTTTGTTGATCCAGACAAGAGGAACATGGTATGTAGACTACATAAAGCCTTGTATGGATTGAAAAAAGCACCTAGATCCTGGTATGAAAGACTTCACTCCTATCTCATTAGCATTGAATTTGTAAGAACAAGTGAAAATAGAAATCTATACTTAAAAGAAGATACTGATGGTGATATTTCGATTGTTGAAATATTTGTTGATGATATCATTTTTGGGGGAAATAAAATGTTATGCAAATCCTTTGCTAATGAGATGAGAAAAGAGTTTGAAATGTCTATGTTTGGGGAGATCAAATTCTTTCTTGGTCTATAGATTCTTCATCAAGATGCAGGCATATATATCACTCAGTCCAAATACATCAAGGAAGTGTTGAAGATATTCAAGATGGAGGATTCCAAGCCAGTTGGAACACCTATGGCTACCAGATGTAAGATGAAAAAAGAAGACAAATCAAATGAGGTAAATAAGACCTTGTATAGATCAATGATTGGAAAACTAATGTATGTTGTTCACACCAGACAAGATATAGCACATGCAGTTGTAATAGTTGCAAGATTATCTGCTAATCCCAAAGAATCACATATGAATATTGTCAAGAGAATTTTGAGATATTTGAAGAACACCGAGGACTATGACTTATGGTACAAAAGAGAAGGAAAATTTGAGCTACAAGTCTATACGATGCTGATTGGGCTGGAAACATTGATGACCAAAAGAGAACAACTGGAGGATCATTCTTCATGGGTGAAAAACTTGTCACATGGATAAACAAGAAGCAAGGATGCATCTCTGAGTCTACTGTAGAAGTAGAGTATGTGGCTGCTGCTGCAAATTGCTCCAATATTGCATGGATCAAAAAATTGCTGGAAGGTATGATTATGAAGATCCTTGAACTAGTAATTATCTATTGTGATAATACCAATGAAATTAACATTTCTAAGAATTCAATCATGCATGATAAGACTAAGTATATTTCTATCAAGTATCACTATCTGAGAGAACAAGTGCAAGCAAAAGAGGTGATACTGGAATATGTTCAATCAAATGAACAATTAGTTATATTCACCAAGACATTACTGAAAGATACATTTGAGTACCTGAGACACAGATTAGGGGTACAACCCTCATCTATCGGTCAGTAAGCTGACTAGGAAGCTGCATCAACCTACACACAATCAGAATATCATTCATGTTGATGCAAGCACCAAGATGAATAGTAACAGATACATTTTTACACAACAAGGTACAAATCTACACCGAACACCAGAGACAATGTATTGTTGATGGATAGGGAAACTCAAGGAATATATTATATAAATGGATGGAAGATGACATAGAAGAATTGTTTGGCATTGTTGTCAAAGGGAGAGAGATTCTCATTATCATAAGGGAGAGAGATTTATCATAAGGGAGAGAGATTCTCATTATTATCAGGAAGATATTATATCATTATCCATGAAGAGAAGTTCCTAAGAATCAAAAGAAAAAGTTAATCTTTATCCATAGGGAGAGATTAGATATGAAATATCCACCTAAGGGAGAGAAGTAACAAAGGGAGAGAGTACATACAAAGGGAGAGATTGTTGCCAAAGGAAAAAGATATTATCAAGAAGAGGAATAGTCAAGGAAGAGCACATATCAGAATAGAGACAGAAGCTACTACATCTATCCAGTAAAGGGATTGAATATTGAATAACCTACTCTGCAAGAAACAAACCTAAGCTATATGGGCTTACCAAGAGCCAGGCATTTGTAATAGTTACAATAGGAAAGATTGATGAAACTATTATATTTCATATTGTATTAGTAATAATATAGTGTGATAATCTATTATGTTTCCATCAATGCCAAAGGGAGAGATTGATGACATGTAACTGATTGAATGTTTGAAGGTGTTAAGTTGATCACCAAAATGAAGAAAGATAATGCAAGACATTAAATCAGTTAATGGATTATATTGTCATTGATGTTAACTTGATATAATATAATCAGTTATAATCAAAGTGTCAAAGACTTTAGAGAATTAGATAGAGAAATATTATGCTTTCAGTAATGCATAAAAGACAAGCATTCACTGAGTGACTACAAACATCGACGGCTAGTGGAACCTGATGGACAGAGATAACCAAAAGTTAAGTCATAGTGATGCCTGAGCAAAGAAAATGGTGAGCATTACCAAAGAGTAGAATCACAAGCATTACCGACAGTCAGAATTATATTGTTAATCGACGAGAAAAACTTTGCAGTAAAGCCCGAAGGACAGACAACTCCGACGGAAAGAAAACACCGACAGAGAAGCCCGAGGAGAATTGAAGTGTTGAATGACACTATCAAAGAGTTAAAACACTGAAGTTAACCAGAGTTTAGAAATGACAAAATATCTAGCTGGTAGAGCTAAAAACAAACTTAACTAGTTGTTATCATTGTTTTCATCGACAAGATAAAGCTAGAGATAAGTAAAGGATTTAAAGCTATTTTATCTAGTTGGCAAGAATATTTCTATGAGATAAAACAAGATTTATGGTTTAAATCAAGATTGGCTAAGATTGTGGATCACGCTAAGAACAGGAAAATCAAGAAGAAAGAAACGGCGATATCATGTCTATAAAGAGACAACATAATTCATTATGAATTAAGGAGAGTGAATGAAAAAGAGGATGTTGAAGTGAAACTGATGAAGAACAACTTCATACAGTCTTGATCAATCAAGCTAAGGAAAGAGCTAAAGATTTCTGTGGACACCGAGAAACAGAGCACAACATCATCGAGTAGAACAAAAAGTGGAGCAAAGGTATTGAAAATATATATTGATCAGAATGGTTTAATGAGCTTACAATAGATCTAAAAATCTGCAAGTATAAGTTGTATATGTGAACAGATCATTTACTGTTTCAGTTTAACCATTGATTCAGAAAGTCTCTTAACCGAGCAGGATTTGAAGATCCTTTCTATTTTGAGATACATCCCAAGGAGTATCAAAAGTTTGATCATGAAGATAGCATGAGATGCCAGATACCATTTGAAAAAATACACTAGGTTTGGTCATAGAAGGTAGCATAGAGATTCCTGATATCAAGTGACAAACTAATCTTTTAAATCCTCTAACAAGGTCACACCTAATAGTATGTTTGTAACCTTTAACAGGGTTGGCTCTTCACCGAGCTCACTTTAGAAGAGTGAAAATTTTGGGTTATCGGTCCCAAGTGGTTTTTCCCTTAACAGGGTTTCCACGTGAAAAATCCACGTGTCAATGTGTTTATGAGTCATTACTTTAGTGTTTTGCATTACACATAACTAATCTGGATTGATCGGTATACACTAAGCTATTTACTATTTTTCAGTAAATGAAAGACTGCTATTTGGTAAAGATTAAGAATAAGGTTTAACAGAGCACTCCAAGTAGTAGTTATTTGATAAGTATATTTGAAGGCAAACATCTTGTAGGACTGAAGATAACTAGAGGCTTAATATTGTGGTACTAAGTTTTAGGGTTGATTTATTAGAATATTTTTGAGGCCACTGATTCACCACCCCCCCTCTCAGTTATTTCTAATAGTTCCCCTTTGGAACCTAAAAGGAGGAAGATTAGTAATAAAGGAAAAAAAATGTTACTATTTCAGAGAGTGATGAAGAGAAGGATAATGTTGAAAAAGAAAAGTCTGAGTAAAAGAAAGATGTAGAGGAGAAGGAAGAAAAAGAAGAAATTGAGAAATATGTGAGTTCTACATTAGAACATCTCTATGGATTCTAATGTGGTTCAATCATTGCGGGAAGATGATGCATTTGATAGAATTGGTGATATGTGGATTGGTTTCTCACCAGTGAGAAGGACAAAGATTTAAGAGTTTTTGAATGATCACTTGATCAGTAATATGATTATTGTTTCTAGTGTGTTTGGTATGTTACCAATTGATTTGATCAAGAATATTGAGGAAAGATTGTTGTAGAGTGGAGATCATTGCAAAAGATTCAAGAAGTCTATTAAGATGTGTACAACTGCAAAGCATAAGTTACTCAATTTGATCAGTGAGACTAAGGATTATGTAAGGAGATTGCGTACAAATACAGGAATTATCTTTGGTGGATTTCTCTTGTTGATAATTTCAGAGGAAGAATTGAAGCCATTGAAATAGAGTTGAATGAGCTAGGTAATACATATGACTATTAAAAGGACAGGAAGGAAAATAGAGGATGAAAGTTGGATAGTTATAGGAATAAATGTTGTAGTTATAGAGGCAAAGAGAAGATCTGGTGAAGACATTTTGGTTGGTGAAGGACATGATTGAGGTTCAATTGGAGAATATTTTTGGTATTCTTTCTAAAGCAGAGGATTATGAGCATCATATTTAGTCTTCTTACAAGATTTCATCTTTTGATTTGCTGGTGGAACATGATAGTTTGTGTGTCCAGATGGGTGCTTTTGTAGTTGGATGAAATAAGGAGCTTTTGATCTTGAAGGAAAGATATAAGACAGTTTTTACCATTAAGACTCCTATATTCATTTGAAGTTTCCATGCTATAGTTTTGGCCCTTTTCCATTATGGAAAAAGGGGGAGAGAAAGAAGAAGTCAAAAAAATTAACGAAGTATCTACTTAGAGGGAGTTTTCTTTTTTAGAAATTTAGATGTTCTATGTTTTTGTTGTTTTGCAATCAATGTCAAATAGGGGAAATTGTTAGACATATTGATATGTTGTTGGAATTGTTGTCATTGATGAAAAAACCCTCTTACCAACTACTTGGTGGTATCAGTTGAACAATTGTGGTTATTAGTATCAGTCATTTTGGCTATATATAGAACAAGTTTAGTATGTATAGTTTTGGTGTTTGGTGACAAGTGTACTTTATTTACTTATGATTTATATCTTTTGGTAAACTCTTATACTTTCAGTGTTTAGATTTGCATGGTGTTTTCTATCGGTATCTGTTGAATTTTATGCTTACAATGTTGTTGTAGGTTTTTTTGATATTTGGACATTCTTGCAATTCATCAGATGGTTTTGATATAAAGGTATATCATGTTCTAGACAATTTTTATTATTTATCATCTATTTGTTTGTTCAAAAGTTTTGTTGAACCAAAACTTGTCCTGGTTGTGGCATTTCAATGGTTCTTGAATTTACTTATCTTCTTAGTGAATGTAATATGAAGCGTGTACATCTTAAGGGTGACCTATATTTAGGTCTTGTAGTAACGTATTGTAAATATGTCTTATTTATGACCTGTATTTAGGGTCGGTGGTAGTGTGTTGAACATAATTGCAATATTTTATGTGTTGTGTCTGACACACTCTTTTGGTGTGGTTGATATATATGATTAGATAGTTGTATAAATAAAGAAAGCCTTTTGGTATCTAGAGTTTGTGTGTGTATGTGTATGTGCATGTGGAGAGAGAAAGTGAATTGATGTACAAGATGGAGATCCATTGAGAGGGGGAGGGGGGTGAATTAGGAAAAATCAAAATCAAATACTTAAACTTAGCCCACTGATTCACTCGGTAGAACTAAATACAATAATGACCGACTCACCTAATAACTTTAATAACTTAAACAACCATACATCTAATAATATGAAAATCAATCATTCAAAATTAGTTAGCACCAGATTTAATGAGGAAACCCAATAAGGGAAAACCTCTGTGGGAATTGTGACCCATAATAAAAATGTACCCTTTTGAAGTATGCTCAGTTAAGAACCTATCCAGTTAAAGATTACAAACACACTTTCTAGATGTGACCCTGTTTTAGGGGATTTACCTCAGATCTGGTAAGATCTTCACATTGTTAGGAGTGGCCTTGTTAGAGGTATTTAAACACTCTTTTGGAATGTCACCTACTTCTAGGATTTAATAATAGGACTATTAAATCCACTCGGTTAAGATATTTTTCTTTGTTACAAATGCTAATAAGCAACAATATAAACTTTGATATGTAAATATAGCAACTACCTTTTCTTGGGTCAGATCCTTTGTTCTCACATGAATACTGACATTACATACTCCATTTGTATCTACTCTAGACTGTATATTTTTCTCCTTCTACTTCTCTGCTTTGCTCGGTAACTCTGTTCTTCAACTTCTTATGCTTCTCAATTCAACTCACTAACATCTCTTCTCTCACTAGTTCTCATCCTTTATATAGACAATCTTTTGCCTCTTAATTTCCTTGCTTAGGTTTTCCATTATTTTCTCTCAGCCATTTGATCATCTTCTTCACAAATGTCACCTTGGTAAATTGTTTATCTTTTACCTCGTAACTTGAACTTTTTCTTGGAACTCAAACAATCAGGTTTAACTGCTTAATCTTTGTCTTAGATCTTCTTATTGAATTTTATCTCTCATAGATCTTCTAAAAAACTTCATTTATCCTTATCAACATCTAGATCATCATGGCTTCATATTAAATTTGATCTTACATCATTCTCAATCAATATCCTATGCTTGGTAACTTGCCTTGCAACTCAGTAACTATCTCCATTCACTGCTCGATGCCTAACTCATTCTCAGTAACTAAAACTGACTAACACAACTCTATACCAATTGACAATGTCTAGCTCAATAGAGTAACTCTTTTAGTCATAACTTAACTCTTTTCAATCTCTAAATTAATCAGTCAAATGTATCAACTTGATAACATCAAATATATAGTAGCAAACAACTATATCAACAATACTTCATCATTGTCTGATATGTATTTTTCACCCATTTAACTTCTCCTTCTTATGATATGGTAAATCAATATAAATCAGTAATCAATTTATTGAGATCAATGACAAAATAAGAACTGATCTAACAATTTCTAAAAACATATATACCTATTATCATTCGATCTTCATCATCTCCATCAGTTGATTAACAGAACCGAAGGTGATATATTGTTAGGCATTTTTAGTATGTTAGGAAGTGTTTGTGAAAGAAGTTGAGTAATACAGAAAGAAGGCCTTATATACTATGTTGTAGAAGTTGGTGTGTACTATTGGAAAGTTGACTCCTAGAGGATACATGACTTATTTTGTGTTTTCATTATGGAAACAAATTCATATTAAGTTTTTGTTAAAGATAACTTAGAAGATAAAATGACTAAGTATGGAAAACAAGGCAGACAAAGATATACAGCGATCAACACATCAGCACACGTGTGAGAGATTGAATTAGAGTATGTGTATTTAGATATATGTGCTATGTGATGTATACATACTAAGTCTAGACACGCGTGGTACAGAATGATAGTACAGAGAAGATACAGGAAGAACAATACTACTACAGTTTAGGAAATAGAGCATGTAGCTGAATTCAATTTTTGGATCAACGTGAATTGTTTTTTTGTGTAAAGGCCAAGCACCTTTGATTATATCTTTATAATAATGTCTTTAGTATTTTTGTAAACATGCTTAAGCCAATTTTTTTGGAAGTGTTGTGTATTATGTTTTTAGGGCCGACTATAGTCTTGTTTTGAGTCACGTCTATTCGGACATGAACATATAAATATGTAATGTAAATGTATATTACAAGTGTCGAAGGATATGCATGAGAAAAATATAGAAGAGTAGTATAATGAAGTCAGTATGAGATAAAGCTCTTTAAGAGAGTAAGAGCATTAGCGCATAAACAGAACGGATCAGACAACAGTGTCATCACAATAGTTCATTTTGATATAGTGTATATCAACTATCAAAAGGTTGTAGCCTTCATCTTATTGGGCAGTGAGCTCAGGCAGTGAGCTCAGGCAGTGAGCCATATACCTTTAACAGGGTTTTGTAATAGACTCCTAACAGGGTCATTGTACTTGTATTGTAAAGACTGCTCCTAACAGGGCAAAGGAACTTTAATAGGGTCATTATACTAGTGCAATATTTGTGGGTACTAATTCCCACCGCGGTTTTCCTCTGATCAAGGTTTCCCCGTAATCATATCATGTGTTATGAGTTCTTGTATTAAGCTTCATTGAATGAATGTTTGATTTATGTTTAAAGTGTTGAAATATAATAAATAGACAAACACTGATTCACCCCCCCCTCTCAGTGTTTCTAACAATTGGTATCAGAGCTCTGGTCCTCTGAAATTTTTTTTAACCACTTGAGGAGATCATGGACTCAGCATAAGCAAAACATTTGAAAAATAATATTGAAGCAACTCTTGAAGATCTTGACAGATCTGAAAAAGAAAATGAAGAACTTAGACTGAAAGTTGATGGCTCACAAATGCTTATCAAGAAATTGAGAAAAGATTTGAAAGATTGTTCTACAAGTGATTTAGGGAAAATAGTCAAAAAGCTGAATGAAGAGAATATGTCTCTGAAAGATAAAATTGAAAATCTGGATGAATAGCTAACATATAGTGAAATTGCTATTGAAGAAAAGATCAAAGAAAGCAAACAATTAGAAGATGAACTTTTGCAAGCAATCATGAAAGTCTTGCAATTGAAGAACATAAAAAGAAGATGGAATCTGAATTAACAGAAGCAAAGGATAAGATTGATAAAATCCACACAAATTTTGATTCACTTCAATCTTAGCTCAATGCACAAAAGCTAAGAGGTGACACTATTGGTCTTGGATACAGTGTAGCACAAGTTGAAATCAATTCATTGAAAGGAAAAAAGAAAGCACATGAAGCATCTTTAGAAGCAAAGAAAGTTGAAAATGTTGCAGAGACTAAAACAGATCCACCTTAAGGAGAAATCAAGCAAGTTAACATAACTTGTTATGCATCTGATAAACATGGTCATTTGGCAAGAGATTGCAAAGAGGTAAGACCTTTTAATGGTTATTGTTACTCCTCTAATAAGTTTGGTCGTAGGGCTATACATTGCAGAACAAATCAAAGAAATCAGTCACAACACAATCAGAGAAATCAGCCTCAAAGAAATTTACAGAACATTACATGTCAAATATGTAATTACAATGGACACACATCAAACCAGTGCAGTATGATGAACAAAAACATCAAACCTCTTATCATTTGTCACACATGTGGAAAGGCTGGACACATCTCAAGGTTCTGTAGATCCAGAACTCAAAAACAAGAGGATCCTAAGAAATCACTATTTGAAGAAGAAGGAGAAGTCAAGTTTGTTAGAGCAAAAGAAGATTCAAGAAAAATTTGGGTTGAAATAAAGAAGGAAATGTAGAGAACAAAGTAATTGATGCATCTACAGTGGACGCATCCTCTACTTCTGGTTGAATAGACCTTCTCGGTCTTAGGGGGAGATATTCTAGCTCGGAACCCCTACGTGGCTGGTATACTCACCTCTGAGTATGTGTCTATAAAATTATGTTTATGATCATAGTTGGATGCAATATGCATACACGCATTGTCTCTAATGCATTCTGAACTAAGTTTGAAACTCTCTGTAAAAACTACGTATGGTTGCAAACATTAAATGTAGTAACTTTTATAAAAAGATGTAAGTGTTCGATCTTCTTCACATTTGCATTCGAGATTACAGAATTTAGAGAGCACAGGAGCACCGAGCATCAAAGCACAACAAATTTGGTGGTTAAGGAAATGGATAAGAAGTTGGAACGGAACCCTAGCAGTTGCGCTATTTTGAATAATCGTGAAACCATACTTAATCAAGTTCCAAGTAAGTATGGAAACCCCAGTTGTTTTCAACACTGCTAAGAGGAAGAGATTTTTTTTTAAGAAGCATCCATTCAAGTCCATTCTAGATGATGTTGAAGGAGCATTCTCCAAAACCCCACTCAGAGTCATGCAGGTAGAAGATATTCGCGCATACATCTACTGCAAGAAGGAAACAATAGGAGACAACAACATAGCCACTCTCATGGGATCCATGTTGAAACCAGACTACTCATTCAAGGATGAATTCGTGCATCTGACTGATAACCCTATATTTGAGTACACCAATGTGCACGAGTTTTATGAGCCAGAATGGGTGAAGATACTACTGAGAAGAATACATGATGATCTTTTCTAGATTGGTGAGGTTCCTGACGGCATCACCTCTGACCTAATCCATTAATTAATAGGACTTCCTAAGACTGGACTAGTTATTCCCACTGGAAAGGATGTCAAGAAGCAAGTTAAACAAGTTTTTTTATCTAGAAGTGACAAGCGCGGTATGATAGTTGATCCTATCAAGGAAGATGACATAAAGATTCTAACTATGATACTTGGTTACAAGTTCCAGCATGCAAGCAGACTAAATAGTGTGTCAGCAGCCATAGTTCTAGAAGCTATAAGGATGGTGAAGGATAACACTTAGTACAATCTATGTGAGATATTGCACACTCAATTGATTGACAACATTTGAGTTATCAAGCATGAAAAGAACAAGACATTCAGGTTTGGATCTTTGATTATCTACTTATACTTCCATATTATTGGTAAGGTTGCAAATCTTTACCTAGATAGAAGCAAACCTATAATGTCTCAGATTTCACTTAAAGCCACATCATAGAGCAGTGTGAAATATACCATGGATGTGGATATTAAAACATTCAGGATCAAGATGCAGAAAAGGTTCAGATTATCTGAGAAGATAGTTGATAAATATAAGGAGACCATATGTTTCATGGTAGAAACAGATTGCACTTGTATGGAGGCAGTTGAACCCAGAACCAAATGGATTCACCCACTTGGTTATGAAGTGGAGGAGCATGTGTTAGAAGGATATGCACAAGTTCTCTTGTCTGCACCCAAAGATCCTAATGAGCCTAGGTGTGGCACTTATAGAGATAATACTAATGAAGTTGATTCTATATTATACAAAGATGATAATAAAATGAAGGCATCCAAAATCACATCTATCATCCTAAGAGTTCATGGATTCACTCAAGAAGATCTTAACAAAGCCAAAGAAGCCAAGATAGCCAAAGAACTTGAGAAGACTGATGACATCCAGAAGAAGAAGAAAGTAGAGAGTACCTTTGCGCCCTCTACCACCATTGATCTAGACTCATCTCCACCTTCTATACCAAGCAAGAAGTCTAGAGGAAGGAAGTAAGCACCCACAAGTCACCCATCCTCAAGAGCTACACGGAGTACAGTAAGAAATATTGATGCAGGAGCATCCTGGGTGTAAGGGCAATCTTGCATCACCCAAAAAAATTGTGTTTTTCTATTCAATAAGGGCTATTTTGTACAAAGTTTCTATATTTGGAAACTTACTATTTTTAGTAAGTTG
>MU224853.1:2328443-2339983 GCA_018584345.1 Thuja plicata | reverse complement strand
GGCCTTAATGGCTAGATTTCTGGAACCTTCTCGGGCGGTGGAAATTGCCTATATAAAGAAGGCCCGTAGTGTTGTCTAGGGCAGTTCTGGGTGGATCGGAGTAATAATTCGAGGCTTTGTCCTACAAGATATTGTAAGTGAAATGCCCTTGTGGCTTTGCATATTGTAATTCTTAAAGTTTGTAATTCCACATTTGTGGAGATAATAAGAAGCCCATTTTCTGTTCTTGCAAATTGTTGTTGTTTCTCTGTTTCTGTTATGTGTTTGTGGCATTAAGGGGAGCACCCTTCATCAAATACTCAAGCTCTTCCTGAAGTAGGATTCAGACCTAGTCTAAATGTCTTAAAGAATAGGGTTGTTAATGAAGGTAGACTAGAAATAATTGCTAAGGTCTATGAAAAGTATCAAGAGATTGATAAAACTGAGATACATTCTATGATCATCTCTCACATGATTAAGTTTAAGAAGTTAGTTCTTGAACTCAAAACATTGATACCAAACATGCTATGGAACATACTTGAAATAATGAAGAGACATGCAATTGAAGAATATATGAGAATTAGGGAAGAAACTTTGGATAATCTTCTCCCTGTATGCTCACATGATGAAAAGGCAATTCTGTTAGATCTGGTGAAGCCTCATCTAAGAACTAAGACAAGAACACTTCATATTATGAACAAGGAATATGAGTTAGTTGGGAAAGAGACAGAAAAATATTTTGCACAAGTGTTTATGGATAGACACATGTATACATCAACATCGCCTACAACAAAGGTAACTCTAGCTCCTCCCAAGCAGGTTACAGAACCAGTGATTCAAAATGTACCTATGACAGGTCCATAGGTTTCAGCGCCCTCAATGTCACTAACTTCTGATACAACAAAAGACTTAGAAGATACTATTGTAATTGATGATATCAAGATATCCATGACAACATCTGATAGTGACATGGACAAATTTGATAAATCATTTGTAAGCACTGAAGAGATGTACATTGATGATACATCTTTGCAACAAGATGAAGTTCCCTCCAATGATCCATTAGACTTGAACCAAGAGAAATATACTCAAGATAATTAGACACCAGTCAAGGAGATACCAGTAAAGAGTGAATGCATGGATACCAGTCAAAATACTACATTCACTCCATCCACTCTACCATCTACTTCATTATTGTCAAGGTTAACTCCTGACTCAGCAAGTCTAGATGCGTGGGGAGAAGAGGACTTAATGAAGATCAACGTTCTAGCTATGGAAAAAGCCAAAGAGAAACAATTCACGAGGAACCCTCTCTTCTTGGAATCAGTAAACATCTTGAATGATCTAGTACCCGCAGACAAGAAAGTAGCCAAAATTCAATCAGTTGAAGATGTCGACAACATTCTAACAAGCTTCAAAGCTCACTTTACAGACCTAGTAGACTCTGCTACTAGAATTGCAAAAGATGAATATAAAAAGGAGAGATTGAATGAATTGGTAAATAATTTTACCTTAGACTTACAATATTTAAAGATTGGGCAATCTATATTGAAAGAATTGGCAGCCAATGGTAAGAAAGTTATAGCAAACTGCATGGACAGAGTGAAGTTCACCTCTGAACATATCAAAAAGATAGAAGATGCAGAGATCATGGTAGACATTATTAGAAAATTAGTTGAGACATCTACCCAAGACATGAACATCTATAAGAATGTCTATCAAGGACAATTGGACAAAATTAAAAAACAAAAAATTAGAGATCAATAAGATAAGAATCAGGCAGACCCAACTGAGGAATGCTCTAGCGCCCTCTCTAGCAATTTTGGAAGATAACATCAAACAAATTGATGCCACCATTGTCACATATGATCAAGGTCCCTGCATGGATCTGATAAAGATGGAGAAGTTAACATATGCCCTATGCACCCATCTCCAAACAATTGATGCAATGAAGGTATTCTGGCAGAAAGAGATCCAGTCTCTTCAGATTGTGTATCCAGATGTCTACATGGAGTAAGTATCTAGAGACTTACAGTTTTGTACACCTTTGTCATTAATGTCAAAGAGGGAGTAATGTATATAGAGAATGTGTATATATGGGGAGAAATATATATATATATCTCCCCATATATACACATTCTCTATATGTTAAGAGATGCAATGATATACAGTTATTTTGTGTGTTAAGTCATTTTGAGAAACTTGGCCACATTCCTTTGTTACCATTAATGACAAAGGGGGAGATTGTTGGCAAGTTGAATCCTAGAGGATACATGACTTATTTTGTGTTTTCATTATGGAAAAAAAGTCATGTTAAGATATATAACGATCAACACATCAATGCACATGCGAGAGATTCAATCAGAGTATGCATATTTAGTTATATGTTCTATGTGATGTATACATACTAAGTCCAGACATGCGTGGTATGGAATGATAGTACAAAGAAGATATAGGAAGAACAATACTACTATAGTTTAGGAAACAGAGCATGTAGCTGACTTCATTTTTTGGATCAACGTGAATTGTTTTGTTGTGTAAAGGCCAAGCACCTTTGATTATATGTTTGTAATAATGTCTTTAGTATTGTTGTAAACATGCTTAATCCAATTTGTTTGGAAGTGTTGTGTA
This sequence comes from Thuja plicata, assembly GCA_018584345.1. Lineage (NCBI taxonomy): Eukaryota > Viridiplantae > Streptophyta > Pinopsida > Cupressales > Cupressaceae > Thuja > Thuja plicata. Next base: position 2,337,373 of record MU224853.1, on the reverse strand, counting down.
TTATGTTTTTAGGGCCGACTATAGTCTTGTTTTGAGTCGCGTCTATTCGGACATGAACATATAAATATGTAATGTATTTATGTATATTACAAGTGTCAAAGGATATGCATGAGAACGATATAGAAGAGAAGTATAATCAAGTCAGTATGAGATAAAGCTCTTTAAGAGAGTAAGAGCATCAACACATAAACATATCTGATCAGACAACAATGTCATCACAACAGTTCATTTTTGATATAGTGTATATCAACTATCAGAAGGTTTTAGCCTTCATCTTATTGGGCAATGAGCTTAGGCAGTGAGCCATATACCTTTAATAGGGTTTTGTAATAGAATCCTAATAAGGTCATTGTACTTGGATTGTAAAGACTGCTCCTAACAGGGCAAAGGAACTTTAATAGGTTCATTATACTAGTGCAATATTTGTGGGTACTAATTCCCACAGGGGTTTTCCTCTGATCAAGGTTTCCCCGTAATCATATCATGTGTTATGAGTTCTTGTATTAAGCTTCATTGAATGAATGCTTTATTTATGTTTAAAGTGCTGAAATATAATAAATAGACAAACACGTACTGATTCACCTCCCCCCCTCTCAGTGTTTCTAACATGTACTGTTAGAGGGTCTGTTTGGATCTCTATTGTCAGTGATCTATGTGCTATCAATTGGAACTATTTCATGTATAAGTAGATGCAATTATCTCAGTTCACACTTTATCAGTAAACATATTTTGTATTGGTAGTGAGCCTATTTGTAATTGGTAGTGAGCCTTTCATATTTTAGAGTAGTTATCCCAATCGGCATTCAAACAACCTGAAGTGAGAAAAATGATAGTGAACCCTTGTAAAAATCACCTTAACTTGTGTTCATTTTCATGGGAATTAATTTCTCCATGGTTTTTCCTAGTTTGGGTTTCCACATTAATTTTGGTGTTCATTGTGTTGATGGTTTTGTGCTTTCATGTTTACATCTGTCATAAGTTTCAAAATTGTTTAAGTGCTTACTGATTCAGTAATAATTTTAATAAGTGTTTTTGAATAACTAATTCATCCACCCTCTCTGTTATTTGACCTGTTCAACACCCCTATACGAATACCTTTATCAAGGATGATGATTACCCTCATGACACCTCACTTTATATTCATTTCAATGACTCTTGCTTGAGGGATCAAGCTTTAGAGAGTTGTGGTTATCCCACTCCTAAAGTTTATTTTTTCATAGAAATGTTCCTACTCTTGATGATTCCCCTAATTGGGATGATCCGTTGGACAAAAATGTTGATTATTCTCTCCCCTATGAACGAAACGAGTTCACATAGTTACTCTAGCCTAGCCATATATTTTTGTTCACTCTATCTCTTTTAATTTCTGTCCCAAGAATGTGTTTAGCTGCACCAAGGTCTTTCATTTCAAATCTAGCAAAAAGTTGAGACTTCAATTATACAATCATAACTTTCCCTTTACCAATAAATAAAATATCTTCAACATATAATGCATTGTATAGGAAAAAATCACCATCAGATTTATAATAAACACAATGATATAATTTAGAATGCTCAAAACCCAAACTCAACACATATGTATCAAATTTCTAGTACCACATCCTAGGATTCTGCTTGAGGCCATTCAAAGATTTCTTCAAATTGAAAACCAAATTACTTGTACCTTTTACCACATAGTGCTCTGGCTATGTTATGTAAATACCCCCCTCCAAATTACCATGAAGGAAAGCAATTCTTACATCCATTTGCTCAACCTATAAATCATAAGAAACAACAACAGAAATCAAAATTTGAATGGATGCGATTTTTGCAACAAAGGATAATATCTAACCAAAATCAACACCCTCAACCTGAGAGTGGCCTTTTGCAACTAGCCTTGCTTTTATACTTCCCAATGCTTCCATCTGAACTAATATTTTTCTTGAACACCCATTTGCAACCAATAGGTTTTCATCCTTCAGGAAATGGTACAAGATACCATGTATCATTCTTTTTCAAAGTTTTCATTTCCATAGAAATCTTTCAAGATTCTACATCAGCTATACCTAATACCTCTTCTATAGATCTAGGTTCATCGACACTAGTATTCAAAGAAAAAATACATCTGTAGACATCAGGTGAATACCTTTCAGGTTGTTATATCTACCTTGTAGAGCTTTGAACAAGCTAAGTTGGAGGTTCTTCCTCCTCTTCTAAAGATTCAGATCTAGATGATCTCTCCTAAACTTCTTGTCTCTATGGGGGTCTTGATTCAACTTTCTTAGGTGTAGAGGGTAGTTGAATCACATCTTCCTTTTTAGTTTATTCAGGCTATAATATAATAGAAGAAGACTTAGTTTCTCTAAAAATAACACTTCCACTTTGAATTACCTTTTGGGCAATAGGGTCCCAAAGCTTGTATTCTTTCACAGTGTGACTATAACCGATGAAGATGAATTTCATAACCTTGTTCTCCAACTTTTTTCTACTTCTCCTTTGGCACATATGCATATGCCTTGCAGCCAAAAACTCAAAGATGTCTCGATGAAGGCTTATGACCTGGCCATGATTTCATAGGAATTTTTATCAACAAGAGATGATGTAGGAGACATGTTAATCATGTAGCAAGCAATGACAAAAACTTCATCCTGATACCTTTGTTCAAGGGAAACACCACTAAATATACTCCTAGCCTTCTCTATCAACATCCTATTCATCCTTTCTGCAACTTCATTCTACTGTGGAGAATATGGATTTATCTTTTTCCTATGAATGCTACATTCTTTACAGAACCTTCTTTACAGAACCTATCAAAATTATTAGAGAAAAATACATCCTTATCATCAATTGTTAAATATTTTATTTTTCTTCCAGTCTGTAATTCAACCATTTCTTTAAATTCTTTAAATCAACTGAAAATATAAGATTTACTCTTTATAAAGTATACCCATGTCCTTCTATAATCATCAATAAACGAAACATAATATGTGGATTTTCTAATGGAAGAAAGATCTACGAGACCAAACACATTAGAATGAATAAGATCCAACACACCACAAGATTTATGATAAATCGAGTAAAACTAAATGCGATTTTGTTTTCCATAAATGCAATGCTTATAAAAATCAAAGTCAAGATTACAATCATTCGAACGTTCAACAAGATTTTTCTTTTTCAAGGTCCTACGACCCTTCTCACTACAAAAAATCCATGTGAGTAACTCCCTTTTTTGCTTCCACCCACCATTTCAATGTATTTCTCAAATTTTCTAAATGTTGGTGCTATTTATTGGTATGACGCTATTTTTGACATTTTTTTTTGTGTCAAATAGAACAAGTGGGCACTAAAGAAAGCGCTATTTAGCAACTAAATTAGTGCCTCGTTTAACACCTAAATTAGTACCTAAATTTCTAGCGCCTAAATTAGCACCTAAATTAGTAGCACCTAACTTAACACCTATTTTAGCACCTATTTTAGAACCTAAATTAGTGCCTAAATTAGTAGCACCTAACTAAGTGCCTAATTTTATGCCTAAATTAGCACCTAATTTAGCACCTAATTTAGTGCCTAAATTACTATCACCTAATTTTTGGAATTAAAAAGTCATGCAAAGAAAAAATCTACATCCTTCGATAGAATTCTCTCTTACCTACTGCAGAAACATGGAAGCATATACAACGTATTGCTACCTGTTTGAGAAAATACCTTCAAGATATGTCTTCTTGTGCAATATAATGATTTCGAATTCTATACCAAGATAGTTTTGTTGAGATGGTTGATTTAATCTTGCAGTGATAGGAGAGTTTGAAGCTTCCTAATTACTAGGGCTTTCTATTTGGAAGATTTATAAATTTTATAGTCTTTAACTGTGAAGGATGATGAGATATTTTGACTGTTTGATGTAATTCTAGAGAATTTATTGAGCTAAATGCAACAATACATGGTTTCTTGGTCAATTCACATTATAATCTAGTAATGGAATGATCCTCTGCTTGTGGGTATGCCTGTATTGAGGATTGATCTCTGGATTAAGGGCCAACTACCCTTTATGAATCACCTAAAACTAACCTTGACAGGAAAAGGGTAAAATGAATGCTTGAAATGAAACCCAACACTAATACGTGATACACAAAAGTTTTAAATTGGTATGCAGACCAACTTCACAGAGTTTCTCAATCAAGAAACTATTTTTCACAACCTAAATTATGCATACTTTGCAAAAGAGATTCATATGAGAGGATTTGATCTTTGATGTTCATAAAAGGACAAAAAAGATGTTTTCACAATTTAAAACTCAAAAAATATTGAACACACCCCATTGAACTACACTATAACATACATACTCTAAATTTAAAATGAAGGGAATCTTCTATAACAAGGAATTAATCACAATATTTCAACAAAATGCTCACAAACAATGCCAAAATCAGACAAATTTGAGAAGGAAACCAACTTCTTATTCTGAAAAAGTAGGAATATCTCTGCATGAATGAGATACAAAGCATGAATGAGTAGATGCCAAATCAACTCTCCAAACTCATAACTTGAGGAAAAAAGATACAAGAGGACCACTTATAGATGAAAAAACTTTAAGAGTCGAGAAAGAATGAAACTCAAGTGAAAGGAGGGGTTAAACTACCAAAAACATGTAGTTGACCACCTCAAAACTCCCCAAGACTCATGCTCTATCCATGTGACACTCTAAAATGATGTAGATCTATGAAAAATTGCCTCAAAAGTCTCCAAAAATAATGCAAACCTCAAGGGTCTAATGTGAAACAATATCCCTAAAATTAGGGGCTAGAATTGATAGTCACTGTTGGGACTAAAAAAAGCAGTAAGGTTTTTTGAAGTACCATGTTAAAATTTTGCATTTTGATCCCCTAAAGTGCTTTTTGAGCCTATTTTCCCTGATGAAATTCTGAGGTCTACCATACATGTCAAGTACTCATTACTCTTGTTTAGGCATTTGAAGACATCTCTGTTCGTCAATTTCAAGTTTCAAGTTATCTCGTGATGTCTTGTTTTAGGCACTTGTCAAAATCTGCGTTTATGCCTTAGTGTCAATCTGTTGTAACTAGCCTAGTTTTCCTTTGAATGTCTTGCACCCAGAAATGTTTCATGACCCACCGCTTTGGGGATGTTGAGTATGTGTATCAGAGAACCTATGTTTCGAATCCCAAGTCATTTCGATATGTTTTGACTAGTTTGATTGACCATAACTTTTGACCTTATGACCTAATTGAAAAAATTCCTTTTATACTCCATTGCAGAGGTCAAATACTTTTTAATCCTCTATCTTTAGGTCATGATAAATCCGTTTGTCTAATTTGCCAATCTGATTCCGTTTGCAGTTTCTAATATTTTGATGCAAATCAGTTGCACAGCTTGGTTAGAGGCCCTGTTTGCGAGGTTATATCTTGAATACTATGATTGGTCACATTAGGCAAATGGTTTACCTGAATTGTAGGCAAAATTTACTTCAATTTTGCCAGGTCTCAGATCCTGAGGGTTTTTTTTGCACACTTTTCAAGTTTCCTTTCATTTGTAGAAATCGATATTCTTCATGTTTCCTGTTTTCTACATTTCCAAGTGGCTACTTTCGAGGGGTCGCCAAATGTGCCTGGATAATTTTCAAGAGGCGCCCTTCTAGATCTATATCATCCACATAGCATATTTCCAGTATCCAGAGGTTTGAATTCTCAGGAGGTCGTTTGACTTGTTTTCAAAGTCGAAACCAAATGCAGTTCATCGTTATTGGACAAGGAAATTTGCAGAATTGTTGTAAAGAGGTGACTTGGGCGATTAAAATATTTTCACCTGTATGGTTTCATCAGCTCTCACTTTGCAGTATGGAAGAACGTAAATCATAGGATGCGTCTGCCCAGCGCCACATTCTAGTTACTTGAATCAGTCAATTTTTAAGGCCAGTTCCAGAGGCCAATTGCTGAAAGTGAGACCAAGTCGCAAGATGATAAAAAGTTATTTTCATTGGCCACCAGTTAGATTGAAACTAAAAGACATTGAAAAATGGGTTTTGTCCGTTATGTCAAAGATACTTTGTGATTGGAGGTATGAAAGGAGGAAGTCTCATTTGATGAAGGCATGGAGTATGAACTGGACAAATAAAGGCATCTATTTTTCTGAATACGTGAGCAGCCCACAATCGAAATTAATGCTGATCATCTTAAGTGTATGAGCATTTCCTTAAGAGTACTATTGTATTATAAAAGATCGCACATAACATTTCGTTGGGAAATGTCATAAGTCGTTTAAACGACTCAGATGCCTCAACATTTCTAGTGACATTCTTGATTTACCAATGGAGTTTGACAAACTTGAACATCTCTGTCACGACCGGTTTTGCGACCTCCTTATTATGCGGATTGTTAAGTCGATTTATGCCGACTTGATGAATCAACATGCCTTGGTAATTATGGAAATTGGTAATTGTTTAATTAAATGAGATGGAAATTGACAATGTGTTGCAAATTTAAAATGATTAGTTAAATTTGGAGATATATTTATCATGTGAATTACTGATGTTAGTTTCTTGTCGAGTGTTTGAGTGGTTGTAGGTAAGAGGACAGGGGTGTGGTCGAGGAGAGAGATCTAGCTCCCCGCCTAGTGTTAGATTCGGATGCAGTAGTGCCATGCACACACCACTATATGATTATTTTTTTCGTTTGCTATGAGTGCTCTGTGATTGATATATATATATATATATATTTGCAAATAATTGTTTTTTTTTAAATATTTCTAAGTGGAAAATGAGATTATGATTAAGCTAGTTTATAAATGTTGGGAATTAGAATTCACCAAAATTATGATTAATGAAGTGTACTTTAATTTTTATTCTTTTTCTTTTACATTCGTCTTCAGAAGTAAATCAAGAAACAAGTTAATCAAGAAACGGTTATTTTGCCCTCAACAATATTATGCTGAGAAAAAATTTCTTGAGGACATTCTAGCGGGGACACTCACTCTAGATGGTGGAAAATTGAATTTGGTTTTCGGATCTAGAGAGGAGAAAAGGGGAATACAGTTCAGCTGGAGGAAAATCGAGGTGCTGGACTCGACGGAAAGACAACAGCCACCAACTTCATTGTCTTGCGGTGCATATCACCAGGTTCTTTTCTTTTGAAATCTGTTGAAAAACGTCTGAACATTTCTCACAATTTTATAGTTTCAGCAGTTAAAATTAAACATAGCAATGCATTGGGGAATGGTTATTGGCGTAAGGAAATCCTAGATAGAATACAATGAGGATAAGCTGCGTATTTTTCATGCTTTTCTCATTTTTAATTATAGTCAACTTGGGAATCTTTCAGCCTTTGTCGTGCCTCTTCCCTCGACCTGCCTTTCCTTTCTTGTGGAATGAAATATTACTAGCTTCTTATACATTTTAACGGGTGGGCATGCTCTGTTTCATGGTAGCGTAAGCTGTGAATGATTTTAACTGCTCAAACACTCTTTGCATTATTGAAAGAAAATCATGTGTAGGATTTTGCTTTACATTCGACAAGCATTTGTTTTTCCAGCTCAACTAAATTCTGTCTTTTGTTTTATCAAAAACCCCCTTTTGTTCTTCTCTATTTGTTCGGTTTCAGCTTTAAATCAAATGAAATGGCTTCCTCTCCCATAGCCGTGCAAAATCCAACTCAAATAGAAAATTCTTTTGATCATATTGCACCAACTTTTGCACCTAAATCTACCGACCCCTGGGACATTTTCATTAATCATCGTGGACCTGATGTGAAACAAACATTGGCCACTCACATCTATCGTAAGCTTGATTCCATGGGATTGCATGTTTTTCTAGATGTGGAAGCTCTCGAGGCCAGTGATTCAATTCTTGCACAGAACAATTCTTGCACAGAACAACACGCCATAACTTCTTCTAACATTCACATTACCATTTTTTAATCCAAACTATGCCCTGTCCCCTTGGTGCTTGGCTGAGTTATCTTTAATGCTCAAAACTGGTAAAACAATCATTCCATTTTCTATCATGTTGACCCCTCTGATCACAAATATATAGAGCCGGGAAAAGGAAAATATGGCAATAGTAACTTCGATATCAGATTCAAATCATGAATTCGGCAACTCAAATTATTAACTCATTTCCCTGCAAAGTTCAGTCTTTTTTTTTTTCAGTGTTCTAAAAGGAAATAGCAACTTTGTGTGCATTTGAATTAGAACAGTTCGGTCCGGATAAAGTTAGTTTGCTTATGATGTTTTGAACAATCATTGTACACAATTCAAATTGTTATGTTTAAATCTGCATGTAAAGCACAACACTGGTAACTTGACTAGAGAGAACATTTCCCTGTTCTGGAAACATTATTTGCCTGACATAATTGATTTCTTTTTTTCTCTTGTTCTAAACTGGGAAAACCATATAGTAAAACAGAGCCAACTGGGTGGATCTTTTCAGCAGTGATATAGTTTTTATAGAACTAAATGGACACCTTTCTATGACTGCTGTATTTATTGAATTATGTTTCTGTGGTGCTGTTAATTTCCTGTTTCATGTGGAATCTGGAATGTATCAATTGATGGGAGTTGTGCCGAATGTAGATTACAAGGGAGGGTGAATTCTTTTATTTACCTGACAGTTCAAATCTGGATTAATACTTTGGCCAAAGTGAATGCATTTGTTTATTGACATGCATGGTTATTTATACCCCTTGCTACATCTGATGTATGGAACCTACTGTAGGCATATGTGCTTGTAGGTTAAGTTACACGGCTGCACTATGACCATCCGAATTTGCCAGTGGCAAGAAGCTAGGCTTCTCGTACAGGGACGGGGTGTTCTTCGTGTCAGGAAGAACCCCGGGGAAGCTCATCACTTCCGGAGCTGACCACTCCACGGTTGGGCGGTAAAAGTGCCTGGACCCCACCTCTGTTCTCAAGGAAGCGTAAGGGACTCAGTCCGAGGCTCAGGA